>JAGGCT020001812.1:0-25000 GCA_017654935.2 Phymorhynchus buccinoides
GGGGGGGGTATTCATTTATTTGTTTATTATTGTAAGCGCTTAGGGCTTGTTTAAGAATAAACGCATATAAATGCTCATTATTATTATTATAAGTCTTTCAGAAAGGCTTGCAAGTCATTCACAATCTGTCCCTTACATAGCACACTTGTCCCATGTTTGTGTCTGACTTTTTATGGAGGTCAGCTCCATCTGGTATTTGGTGTTTTCCAGTCACAGAGACTTGGGACAGACAACTTTGGGGCCGACTTGGGAAACCAAGCTATTTTGTGGTAAAAAAAAAAGACATGTTTTTTAAAAAAAACCATCAACAGCAGAGAGACAAAAGGACCTGGGAAACCAAACTATTTTGTGGTTAAAAAAAAAAGACGTATTCAGTTTGTTTTTTTAAAACATCTACAGCACAGAGACAAAACAGAAAAGGCTGAATTTTTCATTCAGCTGCTATTAACCCTCTTGCATTTATTCTGCCCCAAACCACCCAGCCGGAAGTTGCCTCTGTGTATTCAAACCGCCCTAAACCGCCCTTGTCTTGCCCCCACTCTGAGACCCCGTCTGATAGCATTTTTATCACGCACAAAGTTCTGGCTTGTTATACACACACTATGATGGAGCTTCTCACTCACAATGAAGTGGTAGTAACTGTATGGCGCTCTGTGTGCTTCAAATTACAGATTTTCCTGAAAATGTGTGAAAAAAATGTGAACACTAGAAGAAGTTTTTTCTGTAACAAATGCGAATGCAAGAGGGTTAAAAGGTTTGCCATAAGGATATAACTGGAACCCCCCAAAAATGTGAATTACTTGATTTTGCTGTTGTTGTGGTAACTGTTTTTGAGTGATCTGGTTTACACTGCACAGGGCTCCCAATCGTCCCGTAAAACAAGGGGTCCCAGGGACTCCTTCACTTACAGAATAGAGGGTCCTAGAGGCGGGATAGAGGGTCCCAGTGGCATATTGCAAATGCTAAAAAGATTTCTCTGGTGCATCCCTGGGACCTCCTGCACATTCTTTTAGAGGGTCCTTGAGAATGTTAGTGCTTCCTAGACCCCCAAATGGGGGTCCCTGGGAGCCCTGCTGTATTACGATGGAAGGGTAGGTCATCACCTGGGTTCTCCATGGACAGGCGCAGGGCAAAGGCGATCTGCTCCTCCTCCGTCATGTGGTTGAAGTCCACCGCGGGGGTGGTGGGGGTGGGGGTGATGGAGTCCACGTCCCCCGTGCCCGACGACACCCCCAGAGCCTTCTCCAGCAACGCCTCCTCTGGGGAGGCTGCACGGGTAAAACAGTCACTTTTACAGGCCGGGGAAGAGAATCTCTGAAAAAAAGGCTGGCGCCAGACTTCAGACAACCCCCCCTCCACCAACACTTCCTCTGGTGAAGCCGCCCAGGTAAAATGAATTTTTTTTGTTCTTCTACAAATCACACACACACACTGTGTATTGAAACTGTTAACACTTTGTAAACAAATTCCTATTAAAAAAAATGATGGTGCATGAGAAAAAACAAACAAAAAAACCCAAATGGAATGGTTGCAGATAAGATCCCTAGCAAATACGCAGAAAACTGAATTGAAATATTATCTCTGCTAGTTTTGAATAAGGAATCATTTGCAGTTTTAACATCCCAGATACATCATTTGTAGAAATCTGACATAGAAAAGAGAGTTTCACGAATCATAATCATTACTAATCTAATAGAGCAGAGGGAAAGCCTTTGCAACTGATCCATGTTGCTCTCACCTACGGACAGGTTGGTGGACTCGGCCACAGAGGCGGTGACAGCCTCCCTCGCATCCTTCTCCTGCCGCGCACGCTGCTCCTCCATCGACACACGCAACGCCTGAAAACAGCAACAACACAATGATCATAAGCTTAACGATCATGTACGGCATTTACATCACACTAAATTTTGAAGAAAAAAAAATCAGATCAAAGTGCACTCAGAGCAAACGCTCAGCACCATCAGTTCAAACTGCACAAACATAAGCAGGGCTGCTAGTGGGAGGAGGTCCAAAAACCTGAAAGGAAAGATCGTCAAAACCAAAGACGGAGCAAACGCTCAGCACCATCAGTTCAAACTGCACAAACATAAGCAGGGCTGCTAGTGGGAGGAGGTCCAAAAACCTGAAAGGAAAGATCGTCAAAACCAAAGACGGAGCAAACGCTCAGCACCATCAGTTCAAACTGCACAAACATAAGCAGGGCTGCTAGTGGGAGGAGGTCCAAAAACCTGAAAGGAAAGATCGTCAAAACCAAAGACGGAGCAAACGCTCAGCACCATCAGTTCAAACTGCACAAACATAAGCAGGGCTGCTAGTGGGAGGAGGTCCAAAAACCTGAAAGGAAAGATCGTCAAAACCAAAGACGGAGCAAACGCTCAGCACCATCAGTTCAAACTGCACAAACATAAGCAGGGCTGCTAGTGGGAGGAGGTCCAAAAACCTGAAAGGAAAGATTGTGAAAACTAAAACTTCTTAAAACGTTGTTGAGCAGGCGGGGGGTGGGGGGGCAATTCTTCACGTCATCTTTGGAAGAAGACAATTACATCAAAACCTCCAACTCGGGATGTTCACAATCATCAAAACTTTTGTTGAGGGGGTAGGGTTTTTTATGTCTAAGTTCGAACAAAATCATGTTTTTGCAAGTGATCACATCAGTGCTAATGAAACTTGCAATGACGGTTTCCTGAAGTCTCTTCCTGGGAGTTTTTTGTACCGCTCTTAACTGAAAAAAACTAGAAGTCACAAGTTCTGGCACTCCCCCAAAAACGGATTTCCGGTATGTTCCAGGAAAAAGACACGCCGAAATCATATCCATGCAATTGGCATGGAGATCACAGAGTGCACTGCATGCAAGAAAAAAGGGTCTCCAACGTAACTTTTCATCGAATATTGTGTCAAGGAAAATGAAAATAAAATTAATGAACAAAAAAATGAGCTTACAAATCCTTGACATATAGCTAAATGGTCACACACACAAACATGACTCTCGCTCAGATACGCATGCATACACACTTTAACGTCGAAATAGTCCCCTAGGGCTAAGGCCAACAAGCCACCAAAGCAGCAGCACAGAACTGTGTCAAGACTCATAGTATGAGAATCATAGTTTTTAGCAAAAGGTTCAGTTCTAAATTGATTTCCTACTGGTGCAAAAAAAACAACACAAGTCCTATACTGTTCAAAAAAGAAACGAAACAATGTTCGAGAAAAATAATGTAATATCACACCCCTACTGATTCTGGACGTGGCACCCTGGAAGGCACTGTGCAGTTAAACACACGTTTGAAAGTGAATGAAATGTCGAAGGAACAACCTTTAAGCTAAATGGGCACATAACTTTTTATCTACAGGATAGCAGAGGGACACATTCCTGCACTCCCAGTGGAAAAAGATCCATCAAATACAAAGCGTCGCAGGATCAAACCCACCAAATATGAAGGCTTCCAGTCCACAAACATCCTCCAACAACAGGTCATCAACCACTTGCATGGATTTCGTGTCCAAGAATGTCGAATAGAGCAATATCGTAGCTCTTTCTTCGTGCTGAATGCTGCGGAGTGGAACAAGTTAAGCGAGGCCACCGTCAATGCAGACTCTATTAGCACATTTACATCAGCACTGATCAAATCTCCATCTGAGCCCACCCCAACTAACCACTAAAATTAGATTCCCCCCTCCCTCCACTTGTTGCTGGAAGTGGGGCCTGTTCCTTCCCGGCTGAACTGGGGGGTTTAATGGTCTTAACCCAGTGCAAGCTTTAGGTCTTTCTCCTACCATATTTTCTGTAGGTACATGCGCCCTCCTAGTTCCATCACCACTACTGCCAGTATTGGCACCTGCGATATATTGATCCTGATTCTGATTAAGAAGAAACAAGTTTGGACATTCTTGCTGCTTGTTATTTTTTTACAATTTGTTTTGGTATGCAAATAATTACCGATAATTTCAAAGTAGTTGGTTGTTGCGTTTCTTTTTTTGATCAGTCTAGATTCATACTCATCTTACTCCCAGCACAGACATCCCTCACTCACCAGGGCCAGTTCTGGATCCTCGTTGGGATCCACACCAAACTCATATCCTCCCGACATGGGCGCGCCACTCCCGTCCTCCCCCACAATCACAGGGGAGCTAAGCAAGGCGTCCGACAGCATGGGGCCTGGCGGGACGGTCACCAGGTGGGAACTAACAGGGCACACACAAAAAAATGAATAAACTCACGAGAATGCTTGCACACACATGCACAAACAGTGATACATGAATACATGCCAAGCACACACACACACAAATGTAAACCTTGTACATTAAAAAAAAAAAAGCAGAAACGAAAGAATGGTCAAGAAACTGAAAACAAAAGACATGTCAAATTGATAACAACAACAGTGATCTTTATGCATAAAGAATAACATTACAGGCATGATTGACCAAGCATCACAAGTTCAGGATACCCCTGCAAGCATCCACTTGTATTTGGGAAACTCTGACAAAGACTGAAAGAGTCAACAAAGAGTGCTATTAACCCTTTCGCCGCCAGCCATTTTTCAGCCAAAAAATACCATTAAACTTAACTGGGTAGAGAAAAACAAATTATCTGCAATATGAGGAATTCCTCTGTGACATATATAACATTAGACCTATCCTTACCTCCCAAAATTAAGAAAATGTGGTCTTTGGATAACAGGTCCTGATTTGATGCCTTTTAGTGACATGGGTGTTAAACCATTGTGGTGCTAAAATGCGACATTGGCGGTGAAAGGGTTAAATATTATCCTTTCGTCCATTATTTACCTGCTCCCATCTTTTCCGTTCAATGTGTTGACGAAAACTGTCAGCTTATCGGTGTTGAGTCCCTGCCAAAGGGAAAGAAAGGGTGTTAACAGTATTAACAAAATGCTGACAAAAAAGCATAACAATAGGCAACAACTTCTCTCAAAACATTTTCTCATAATCCTGTAGAATTTTGTATTATTATAGTTTCAGTAACTTAAAAACCACAAGTTTTAAGAGCAAATTATTCTGCTGCAAATACAAATAGTAAGTTATAACATGATTATGTATTTAGTTACAACCAACAGTCCTGACTGGCAACAGCAATGCTTGGACTAAACAACATACAATGCCATGTAATTATCCAACTGATAGCGATAGACAGCAACTTATGAATTTTGTATCAAAGCAAAATGACAACAATAAAACAAAACAACACTTTTGATGTAACACTACAAGCAAACGAGGAATGAAGAATGGGTTTTTTAGTATTACCCAGGAGCTAGTGAGCAAACGAAAGGAAGAAGTAGAGGAATGGGGAAAGAGAAACATATGAAAGACAGTGTGAAACACACACAGAAGAAGAAGAAGAAGAAAAGGAGGAGAAGAACAAAGAAGAAGGAAAAAGAGGACAAGCAGAAACAGAAGAAGAAGAAAAGGAGGAGAAGAACAAATGAGGCACAATGAGCGCCTTGTATAAGCTTTAAGCTTGTTGTGCTCGTTCTCATTTGTTCATGTTGCTGCTTTACTATGTGATACTCAATAAAAAATCTGTTTAAACCAGAAGAACAAAGAAGAAGAAAAAAAGAGGAGGACAAGCAGAAAAAGAAACTGAGCAACAACAACACAAACACAACGGAGTATCAAACATAAGGCACTGACCTCTTCTCCAAAATTGATGACGTCCACGTTCACTTTCTCTTTCTTCAGTTTCTTGGCCACCTTCACGATCTGAACACAATTACACAACCACACGGTGGCTCCAGTGGCTCCCTTAACCCTACTTTTTCACATCAGAACAGCTGATTTAATGCACGCACAACTTAGGAAAAAAACAAAAAACAAAAGAAGCCAGAACTGCATCGTTCATTAAACATGCTAATTACAGAATACAATCAAATGCTTTTCTTTAGTTGAGTAAACCACAAACTTGCTCACTTATTTAATCTTTGTGTGTGCGTTTTCTTAACTTGTAAAGAATACAACCTGCGCAGTGTCACATATCCCAGTTACTAATAGCAACTGTTTTATCTTTAACAAATCATAGCTGTGTTTTTCCACATTGCATCATTACAGGGTAAAAGAGGAAACAAGAATCTTTATAATGAGATGTGCACGACACATCTAATCAAGCTACACACAAACATACCTGTGCACAGAACACAAAAACCAACCAAGTAGCAAGCAAACGAATTAAACAATATCTATCGATGCAGCAAGCTAAACGCCACTGGGGACTGACCTCTTTCTCATCCTCTTCGATAGGACTGCCGACGAAAGCGACGATGCGCATCTTATGATTTCGGCCCTGCCGGTGTTTCAAAGCCAACTGTTGCAATAAACATGCACCAAGACTGACCATTAACAAAAAATATTAGCAGCTTAAAAAAAAATTAAAAATAATTTATTTTTTATTTTTTTATTTTTTTTAAAGCTTGAACAATTCAACAAACGCATTGTTTTCCCCATTATTGGCACATTGCCATTTTATTAACTATCCGCGAAGCGAAAGCTGGTTAACCCTTTCGCCGCCAGCCATTTCTCAACCCCAAAATACCATTGAACATAACTGGGTCGGGGAAAAAAAAAATCTGCAATATTGGAAAATTCCTCTGTGACAAGTATAGCATTAGGCCTTCATTATCTCCCAAAATTAAGAAAACAGGGTCTTCGGATTACTGGCCCTGATTTGATGCCTTTCAGTGACATGGGTTTTAAACCATTGTGGTGCATAAATGCGACATTGGCGGTGAAAGGGTTAATGTTTTTAGTAGTGTTAGTCTGTTTGTTCCTGACTATCTATCCAACTATGTGTGCTTGTATGCTTACACGATAGCGTTTGAACGGAGGGACTCAGGACCCTCAGATCTTGCACGAGGACAGGTACTGAAGTAGTTAGAATATCCCGGCCAAGTTTGAAAATTAAGGTTATTGGTTAAAGGTCAAGGTCACTGGAGTAGAAAATGCTGCCGCTTGTCTGGATGATCTAGCGTTTTCACGCTCTAGTTTCTTCTGCTTGATGTTGACGTTTTAAATCAGATTTAATGTCTTCTTCAACGTTTTCAACTTTGGGAAACCTGTAAAATGTTTGTCTCACACAAACAAATAAACAAATCTTTTTTTTAATTACTGTTGAAACTCTTTTCCTCTCCCCCCCCCCCCCTTCCCATTCCACCTCACCCTCAAGTCATATCAGAAATCAGAATCCTCTGAAACCTGAGGTGGAAAAATGGCCATCAAACCCCATACTGTCGAGGGACAACACGACCACAATCAGTTCTTAATAACATGACCAAAAAGGCATGATGCAGTAAGAAATCACTTTAAAATGCCATTTGACAGAAAAGGTTGCCAGAAATTCTTAATCCTCTGAAATTCTCCATTCTTCCATCGCATCAATGCACTGAAAGTAAAACCAGGTAACTCAGCAGCAGTGCAGTGTCTCCTCGGTTGGTTGCCTCCTGACGGCCTAACATAGATTCGCTCCCCTTGTCTCAGATTCTGCGACCTGAACAAGCCAGGGTGTGGCTGCGAATTGGGATTCGAGATGAGCTGCGTGGGAGCAACGCCATTGTACGGCCCAGAAGATGGGACAGCAAAAAAAAAAAAAAAAAAAAAAAAAAACAGGGAACTAGAGGCCATAGATCAAGGTAGTGGTAAATGAAGGGCAGGAGCTGTGCCGGTCGGGGTTTGTCACCAGTGGCAGCTACGGTAGCCGGATTGGTCTTGCCTGGATACTGCGAAATAAAGGTCTATGGACTTTGGTCCACTTTTTTTCTTCCTTAAGCATCAAGATTCCAAAGACCCACACTTAGATTTTAGTTTACTTTTACCTCCTTTTCTATTACTCCAATCTTGCCTGAATTCTAATCTGCTTGTCTTCTTGCTAATCCCCGCAAATGCAGCAGAATCTTCAACCTGATGAAGTTGGCTGCCTGAGAAGAAGAAGAAGAAGAAGAAGAAGAAGAAGAAGAAGAAGAAGAAGAAGAAGAAGAAAAAAAAAGAAGAAGAAGAAGAAGAAGAAGAAGAAGGTGTAAATTTATCCTCTGACAATTCTGATGCCTCATATCACTTTTCCCCCTAATGGTGCAGAACGTACGTGTGCCACCCTGACGCCGTTGAGGAAGCAGATGCTGCCTTTGGGCTGAACCTGGTGAAGCCTGGCCAGGATGCGCCCCACGTCCGTTGTCAGCGTTACCAACACCTCCACCCTGTCACCGCAAAAAGGAAAATTAACACAATGACACCAACCACGTCCGTCGTCAGCGTTACCAACACCTCCACCCTGTCACCACGCAAAATAAGGAAAATAAACACAACGACACCAACCACGTCCGTCGTCAGCGTTACCAACACCTCCCTCTGTCACCGCATAAAATAAGGAAATTAACACAATGACACCAACCACGTCCGTCGTCAGCGTTACCAACACCTCCCGCTGTCACCGCGTAAAATAAGGAAATTAACACAATGACACCACAACCACGTCCGTCGTCAGCATTACCAACACCTCCAGCCTGTCATCGCGCAAAATAAGGAAAATTAACACAATCACACCAACCACGTCCGTCATCTGCGTTACCAACACCTCCAGCCTGTCACTGTGCAAAATAAGGGAAATTAACACAACGACACCAACCACGTCCGTCGTCAGCGTTACCAACACCTCCAGTCTGTCACCGCGTAAAATAAAGAAATTTAACACAATGACACCAACCAAAAAATTGCAACGTTTTAAGGTAAATAACATACAATTCATAGCCACCATAAAATCTGTCTCCTCTTTTAGTTTAATTTTCAAAATGTTTAGTTTTATATCAGCCTTAGGTTCAGTATGCGTGTGACTGTGAGCGAGTGTGACAGTGAGCGAGTGTGTGTGTGTGTGTGTGTGTGTGTGTGTGTGTGTGTGTGTATGGCTATTTGTACATCACGTTACACTGAAGACTTGATAAGTTAATTCAAATTTAGTAAACAAAATATATAATATATAATACTTATTATTAGAAGTTTTTGATTTCCCATGCCTATGTTCATCTGTGTACACATGCCATTGTCAAAATCATTTGCAACGTTTTACTTCTTTAAATCAAGCAACATCTTTTGACACTGTCCTTATCTGTACTTAAGCAAGAGAAAGAGAATGATGGTGAGAATAATGATGATGATATGATGATGACAGACCACGTTACCCCCTACACGTCTTGAGTAGTCTGGGAAGCTGAAATGAGTAGTTTTGATGCAAAATGTGTAGTCCTATTCATTAAAACCATCAAACACTGTTCGCTGAAAATGAGTAGCAATCAAGAATTAAAGAGCGTTATTGTCAATTTTGAAGAGTAGTAGAGATCCAAATTGAGTATAATACTACTCGAAAAGAGTAAACAGGTCTGTGATGACAATGTTGAAGACGATGATGATTGACATACGATGACATTTTGAGGAGGCCGACGTTGTTCTCGGGGTTGGACCGGGTCCTGGACATGCAGACCAGGTTGACGGCGTCCTGCTGGGCCTGCATGCGGGTGGGCACAAAGTCCCCATTGCGCATGTAGTCACTGCTGTCCACACTGCACACACCAATGAAGGTAGCATGAAGCATTGAACGGAATATGACACAATCAACAAAGTCCCCATTGCGCATGTAGTCACTGCTGTCAACACTGCACACACCAATGAAGAGTCCGCGACATATTGAACATAATATGACACAATGAACTACACAGTCAATGAAGAGTCCGCGACATATTGAACATAATATGACACAATGAACTACACAGTCAATGAAGATAACACGACATATTGAACATAATATGACACAATGAACAAAGTCCCCATTGCGCATAGTAACTGTTGTCAATGGGGTTTTCCAAAATGTCCACTAAATTGGAGGGGTCGTATGACACTGCACACACCAAAGATCAGACGATAAATAAATTGAATACAATGTGACACAAAGAACAAAGTCCACATTGGGCATATAGTCGCTGTTGTCAACACTGCATACACCAATGATCAAATGATATACTGAAGTCGATAAGTAAAAGAATACATATAAACGATACAATGAACAAAAAAATATATATGTTACAACAGTGCAGACATCAATAAGATATATATATATAATAATATTAATATGTGCCTGGGTCTTAGCAGAACCCCGGAAATTCAGTAGACCCTTTTCGCCGAACTTATGTACTTCATCGGGAAAAGGAAGAGATCCTGCAGCAAGTCCCTTGCAGCCCCTGCCTTGGAATCATACTCACTGACGACCTCAAATGGTTAGCTTACATCGATAAGATAGTCAAAAAGCAAGTGCGGCTCTGGGGTTCTTTCACAGAAATCTATGTTGCTGCCCAGCTAAATGTAGGCGGACAGCGGACATCTCCCTGGTGGGTCCAACCCTTGAGTACAGTGTGTCAGTTTGGGATCTGCACCCCCAGAAAGATATAGACAGGCTGGAGAGCATCCAGAGTCGTGCGGCTCATTTCATCACCCAGAATTACAAAGACTGCACCCCTAGATGCGTCACAACCATGCTTGAACAGCAGAACTTGCCTCCACTGCAAACAAGGAGGAATGAACATCGCCTCACTCTGTTCTTCAAGGAGTGAGATACCAGCCATCCTGCCTGAACAGTTCCTTACACCAGTGGCCCAGTCAAAACAAAGAATTGTACCCTGTCAAGAAAAGGACCACATACTATCAAATGTGGTATCAAGCATGGCACGAAACAACACAAGTGCTTAGTGATTAAAAGATCTACCACCACCGTTTTTCAAAACTCATTCTATCCATGGACAACACCTGAATGGAACAGCCTGCCAGACGATCTCATCAACTTGTCGTCGGACGGCCAGTTCTGGACAGCTGAAACATACTGAAATTTAGGAGGGGGCCTCAGTTACCTTTCAAGATGATGCTGGGGGTTGGCTAGTCCAGCTGTTTTTCACTGGATAAAAAGTGAAATGTTGTAGCCTGCCGATCATCACCTCCCTACACACACACACACACTTTTTTTATTTCATTTTTTGTTAGGGACTGATAGGTTAACTCTTCTAGCACCATAGGCAAATACATTCGGCCAATACATCACACCTCACTCCCACCAAATGCTAAGACATCCAATGCCAAGCACCCTGCCATGTGTTTGTCTATTTTCAGAGCTTATGTCAGTTAATTTTCGAGCTGGATTTTTCTGTTTAAACAGCGCATGCACTTGAAAAAATAGCTACCCCTCCTCTCTTATCCTTATCGGTTGAGATGCAACGGACAACCAAAAACGTCAAAAAATACTTGGTGGTAAGAAGAGTTAAAGCGTTCTTGCCATTTTTTCCCCCATTGATCTTTACATCCATAATTGGATCCTGCCGACGTACCTTCTTCTTCTTTCTTATTGGGGATGTTTATCCTGCCCCACACCCAAAGTCTTCATTTAGAGTAATTTAGACTGCAATTGGTGCACATGATGCATTGCTATGTGAGTTTGTGTCATCCATTCCACAGGCACATGGCCTACTCCTACTGAATAGTGGAATGGGCTTTAACGTGTGTGCAAGGTCTTTGTGCATGCGTTCGCACACTGGACCTCGGTTTTAACTCTGTCTCATCCGAAGGACTGGCCTCATCAAGATAAAGATCAAGGGATACCTGGACAGGATTAGATTATTAGAATCACGGCATGCTATTCCGCCCGATTCTGGCTTCATAAAGTTTGCCCACTCTAGCGACCTACCCTTCCTTTTTCCTGCCTGGTTCTCATCTCAGCTAGCACCGCTGCTGTTCTAATTTTAAACTCGCCACTGCCTATCCCACCAGAGAGACTCAGAGAGAGAGAGAGAGAGAGAGAGAGAGAGAGAGAGAGAGAGAGAGAGAGAGAGAGAGAGAGAGAGAGAGAGAGAGAGTCAGGGGAGAAAGACATGAGAGAGAGAGAGAGAGAGAGAGAGACAGGGAGAGAGAGAGAGAGAGACAGACACACTGTTATTGTTGCTTCCTATTCCCACTTGCAGACTAAGTAGGCCTAGGTCAACATGCTCTATCCAGCCAGTCAGGGAGAGGTAACTGAAAGGTCAGAAAGGCCTTGAAGGCGAGCAGGTCTAGGTCTATTTTTGGCGGTCTGAGTGCTAGCAGAAAATGGGAAGGCTTGTCGCAGTCAAAAGTGTAGCTCGTGCAAATCTGCCGCTCACTACTATGAGAGTCTGTATTTGCGACATTGAGCATGAAATTGAAAACAAATTTCACTCTTTTGTAGGGTTAGGGTTAGGGTTAGAGTTAGGTAAATCACTAAATGGTTCAAGTAAAGAAAGAGTGAAATTTGTGGTTGTCGCAAATACAGACTCTCATAGTAGCGAGCGGCAGATTTGCACGAGCTACACTTTTGACTGCGACAAGGCTTAGGCAGTGGCTTGCTGAAATCTGGGTCTAACTTTCTGAATCTGATGCTGAGAATGTGAGCTGTGGAATCAATTGAAATAATTGTCTTCTCTTCTTCTTCCAGAAACTAAGTAAGTAACTAAAGTAATTATCATTATTCATCATTATTAAGATAGGCATTATGATTATCATTATTATTATGATTATTCATTGAACATTGAAAGTGCTTCTGACGATTAATACAATAATAGTCAATAATTAGTCAGTGTTTAAGCTAACAAATCACATGCACGACGTACCAGAGTGTTTTCTCTGAAATTTAATTCATAAGAAATAACAACCATCAAAGAGAATGCCAAATTATGCACACACACAAAACAAAAAAATCCCTACCAGATAAATGTACTTTCCAACACCATTTTGATTTTGTTAGTAGGAACGCAGTAACACCTTAGTAAGCATACACATAGCTTCTTGGCAATATGAGCTGTCCGTGTATTTAGTGTTTCCCAAAGCGTAATTTTTTTTTAATTGAAAAAACAATTAACTAAGCAAAAATGCCCACCAGTCTTCATCCACGCCACTATTGGCGCATCGTATGCTCTGCTATGCTATGTGAATAAAATATTTTGAATTCTACATTGTGAATTTGTGTCATCCATCACACCGGTGTGGCCCATTCTCAAAATGGATTTGTTCTCAACATGTCTGCGCATGTGCGAAATCAATCATGAAGTACCATCAAATTTTATCTTTTGTGTATTCGACACTAAATTGACCCTGAATATATCCCTATTCCTAACCCTAAACCTATCCATAACCCTATCGATCCTAACTCTTTGCACATGCGCAGACATGTTGAGAACACTAAACAATTCCATTCCTCGGCATGACTTTTAACCCCCCCCTCCCCCCCCCCCCCTGCATTCCCACACCTAAAAACAGATGCCCCCCTCCCCCTTTACATGCATGTCCCTTAAATACAAATACTCCTGTACGTGCATGCATCATGTGGGGCCCGTGTTTCCACGGCTGATCTGGGGGGACTTAATGGTCGTGCATGACACACTCTATGCATGCATCATGTGGGGCCCGGGTGTCCCTGGCTAGACTGGAAGCATTTAACGGTCGGGCATGACTTTTAACTCGTCTTTCCCTCTATCACACCCACCCACCCACTCTCGCAAATAAGGGACCTTGCTTTTAAGTCTCAGATGAAAGACTCGGTCAGTTTATTCTGAACTTCCAAGGATGATACATTCTTTCTGACATTCTTTGATTTTTCTTTGACTGAGCCCCAATGGCAATCCGTATAAACTTTCTTCATATTTCTTTACAACTTTTTTCCCTGTGGCCTTCGTTGTTTTAAGCAGCTTTAAAAAAATAAAAAAATCAACTGTCCATACTACCTTCGGCTCCCTCGAAATTTCCACTGCCGCTGTGTATATAAATGAAGACTTCACTTATTTGTGTGTGAATTCTTTTTTTCCTGCTTGTTTACAATTGTCACACTGCTTATTATTTCTGATTTTTTCTATTTCTATGATAACTGACCCTTTTGCTTTCCTCTACCCCCCCTCCCCCTCCTAGCTCTGTGACTCCTGCGTATGTAGGGGGGGGGGGGGGGCAGAATTAGGGGAAGCTACTCTTATATACTTTCAAAAGTGAAAGAAGACAGCATGGATGCCACCAAGAATCATGTGTTTATGTGCGGCTTTGATATGTTTCTGCAAATCCAGGTCTTTCATGACTGGTTTCAATCTTTTGTTGACAAATTTGATAAGGATGAAGTGAGAATTCCCAGAGAAGTGGCAGCAACTGTAGAAAAACGATCCAGTCAAAAACTCTATGATTATCAGACAAAAGCCAAAGGAAAAGTAGAGACCTCCAGATGTCTTGTCAATGTTGGTTCATTTAACCATGCTTATATCAACATACATCATGCTGAAATGACTTGGTCGAGAATAGCAGTTACAGTATCCACAGGTTAATATTTCCTGACTTGAGCTGTTGATGCGTTGCAAGTGTGTGTGTGTGTGTGTGCATGCATGTGTGTGTGTGTAAGTGTATCACTGTATGTGTGTGTGTGTGTGTGCAAGTGTGAGTGTGATTGTGTGTGCATAGATGTGTGTGTGTAAAAAAAAAAAAAATTCTTATTACTTGAGACATCATTTTTATCAGACCAAATCATCAATTGGGAAGAATTCAGAATCGGATAACCTATTGCATCTAAAGTGAAATAAATGCAGAATGTAAAACACACACACACACACACACACACACACAATATATATATATATATATATATATATATATATATATATATATATATATATATATATATATATATGTGCAAACAACAAAAAGATCATGATCTTAATTCTTATTAACTTTTTTTTAAAAGAACACTTATCTGTAAATCTCTCAATTACAGGAGTCTCATCACAAGGAAAATCTACCCAGCAACCTCACCACATCACAGTGGTGTGTGGTTATTCCCCTCATGACCAGCGAGGTTCCCATGCATCAGAACCACAGCAGATCGTGAGTGACAACTCTCGACTCCTGGCAAGCAACGAGAAGGACTTCTTACTCCTGCAAAATGATGCTCTCCTGATGCTGAGAGGAGGCAGTGACAAGACACAGAAGCTGAGGATCATGGCTAGGCCTGAGCAAGGTTCTTCGGAGGAGGCGGGGCAGTTTGATGCTCACAATGCTCCAAAGTTTGGCGCTGTGGGTGGAGGCGGTGATGAGTTTGTGGCGAGTTATGGTGAGAAATGTGTGTGTCACTCTGTGTGTGTGTGTGTGTGTGTGAGAGAGAGAGAGAGAGAGAGAGTATGTGTGTGCAGAGATGGTGCTAGAAATTTTCACTTTAGGCCATTTGGCCTAAACAGCCACAAAACCTTAGGCCAATTTCAACAATTTTAGGCCCTCTCACTCGGTCACAAGTGCTGTCGATCTCTGCTTGCTTGCTAACTGATCCCCCAAACGAAAGTAGCGACTGCCCGCTTATAAGTTTTGTCTTCTTTTTGGGAAGCACTTCAATCAAAAACCAGTGAAACACTGACGCTAAAGGACGACAAGATCACACAGACTCACACTACGGTGTGGCAAACGTCCGCCATAAGCAGCAAGGGAAGCAACTCTCACGAGGCAGTTGGCCTTGTGCTAGCAAAATCATGACGCGACAAAGTTAGCTTTTTGATCTCGGTCACACGCGGTGCAAGCAAACTTTGTTTCACTTCGTTGTTCATAAAAAAAACGGATACACTTCGTTGTTCATTTTAAAAAAACGGACATACTTGTGCCGATTTGGTAATCAAACCTTCGGCCCACTGGGCCGACAGGATGGTTGACTTTTAGGACATTTATTTTAATTTTCGGCGAATCGCGAAGGCCGACGGCAAGCAACAACCCTGTGTGTGTGTATATGTGTGTGTGTGTGTATGTGTGTGTGAGTATGTGTGTGTGAGTATGTGTGTGTGAGAGAGAGAGAGAGAGTGAAGTTTCTGTTTGTGTGTTAGTTTTTAATGTTTATGAGTCAATGAGTGTATACATGTACTCATGTGTATGTGGAACATATTTTGGAGAAGTACAAGCAGTATGTTTTAATTTGTGTTTTATTTCTTTGCTGATTATGTTCAACCTTAAAATGCTGAAAATTGCAGACTTTCTGCTGTTTTCTGAAGTGCATATTCAAAGCACTTTCAAGACTCGTTGTGGCTGTTCTGTATGTAGTGATTTCTAAGATTAGAATGTATATACATGTGTGTGTGTTTTAAATTATTCATCATAGGAAGAGGACATATCTTGTAACTTTGAGATAGCTACTACATTATATGGACAAAGTTAATGTACTTCAAATATTAATTTCTTTTAGTTAAAGTTTATCAGATAGCATCTCATTGTAAAAGTGTGTATAAATTTATACATATTAATCTATAGTATTATTATGAATGATAACTGAGTTTGTTTCTGAGGTTCACAAATAAAGACATTGGACACAAAAGATGATGAAAATGATGTTTTACGTCCTCTCGGTCATAGACACATATGGGACATTTGTCAATACAAAGATGTTGGGAACAATACTGGCTGCAATGCCCGGAGGCAGTGCAACACCAGTAAAGTCCTGAGTTTTTAACAATATAGATAGGTGTAGCGGTAACCATGGCTCGGTTAAACCTCATCGGCTATGGTACCGCCACATTGGACAAAGAGAGATTTGGACACAAAAAGTTTCGACGACGACAACGAAAATGGTGTTTTACGTCCTCTTGGTCTGAATCAGACACATATGAGACATTTGTAAATACAAATATGGTGGGAACAATACTGGAGGCAATGCCCGGAGGCAGTACGAAACCAGTAAAGTCCCGATTTTTTTTATTAATACAGATAGGTGTAGCGGTAACCACGCCTCGGTTAAACCTCATCGGCTATGGCATCGCTACAAGTATTACTCGACAAAAAGTTTCATCAAAGTAAATTATATTAATCTATATATGTGTAAGTGTTGCACACGCACATAACAAATTCATCGCATTTTCTCTGCTTTTAGTCTTTCTTTTAAACTTTGTGAGATTTAACTTTGTGTTTATTAGATGGCATCTCACTGGGCAAACTGTCAAGGTGTGGAAGAAACAACAACGCAGTGAATGATCGTGACGAAGCGAGTAACGACAGGAAGCAAGGGGAGGTAACCCTGATGTTGACCTGCCTGGACTCTGGGCTGGGCGTTCGACTGGTCAGCTGTGGTCTGGAGCATTCTGTGCTGCTGACCTGTTATGGGTCGGTGCTCACTTGGGGATGTTCCAGGTGTGTGTTTGCCATTGTTGTTTATTCAATTCAATTCACAATGGATAATCAAGTAAACTGAAGTGACAAGCATCATCCAAGGGATATATCGCAGGTCTGTGGGTTATCCTACCAAATTCCTACTATGATCAGTTAAGTAATTAAGGCCGTGCCAAGTGGAATTCATTTTCTTTACAGTACACACACACACGCACGCACGCACGCACGCACGCACGCACGCACACACACACACACACACACACACACACACACACACACACACACACACACACACTCTATCAATGAACACTAACTCTGGTTTCTCATTAATAAAAACTCGGGACTTTACTGGTTTCGTACTGCCTCCGGGCATTGCCTCCAGTATTGTTCCCACCATATTTGTATTTACAAATGTCCCATATGTGTCTGATTCAGACCAAGAGGACGTAAAACACCATTTTCGCCGCCGACACACACACACACACACACACACACACACACACACACACACACACACACACACACACACATATTTATGAACAGTATTCCTAGGGCTTTCTGCACAATCTTGTAGACTATTAGATTTAGGTTATGGACTCCAACTTGTTGTGGCAGTTTGTAACCTAGATAGACCTTGCAGATAACTGAAACATGGGCAACATTATTAGCTTAATATAAAGCAATGACCATGTCAACGCAAGAATCATCATTTTAATGTGTCATCTCACCCCCTCCGTGAGATTTTAAGGCGTAACTCTCACACATAATTTGAGATTCTAGTGGGTGATTTGAGGGTTCTAGTGCGTAAACAAGTGCAATCTGCACGTGTTCAGAAACCCTGATGTATATACACATGCGTTTCTGCTTGTAGTCGGGGTCAGCTCGGTCATGGCAGCCTGGACGACGAAGATGTGCCTCGAGGGGTGTCTGCCCTGGAGGGTGTGCGCTGTACCTGTGTGGCTGCAGGGGGCTGGCATTCAGCCGCCGTCACAGGTGACTGGCCTACACTACAGGATTCCATGAATGTACCGTAAAATCCTCAGCAAATGCCCCCCCCCCCCCCCCCCCCAGCCAGAAACACTCTGTACAATAAAATAAGATGTTTTGTGTCAGTGTGTGTCTGTCCTAAAGCACCTTAAATTCTGCAGCACTTACTGAGCCGACGTAAATTCTTCCTAGTATAAGAATCATAGTCATTCACAGGGCTCCTAATCGTCTCACAAAACAAGGGGTCCCAGGGACTTCTTCACTTACATTATAGAGGATCCTAGAGGAGGGATAGAGGGTCCCAGTGGCATAGCGAATGCTAAAATGAGTTTGTCCAGTGCATCCCTGGGACCCCCTGCACATTCCTTTAGAGGGTCCTGTAGAATTTTAATGCTTCATAGACCCCCAAATGGGGGTCCCTGGGAGCCCTGATTCACAAAAGACTAAGTTGTACTTTTATTTTCTATTATTGTATCAACCCATTTATTGTACATCTCTCACTGTGTTATTGGCCCCAGCTTCAGGCTGACGTCAACCAATGATAAAAGCCAATTTTGTTCCAAGCAAAGGGCCCAATTTCCATAAGTCAGAATGCCAGAGTTGTAGCTTAGCTCTGCAAGCATGCTGTAGTTCCATTTTTGTTCGTATGTCCAGTGTTATCCCAATAGATTTCCGTTACTTCAAATGTTTGGATGTGATGTGTGTGTGGGGCATTGTTTATGGTTATATGTAATTAGTTAATATATGAATTTGTTTATTGGAAATTCAGCTTGGTTCTTTTGTTCATATTTCTTTTTTTTCTTTTTTTAACCTAAGCAATACACAAGTCTGCCAAATACAGCCAACTGAGAAAAAAAATAAACATGGAAAATCAGAAGAAAAAAAAAGGCTGGCTTGACAGTGATATCTGGTAAGTAAGATTATCTGGACTCAGTCCTGGACAGGATCATATTTTCTGCTCACCTTTATGGTCAGAGCACCAATTCATTTGTAAGATGATTAAACCAATGTCCCCTGTGCAACACACATGTTGTGCATGCTAAAGAACACCACTGCAGCAATAAAGAGGATATCCTAGACCTTAAAACTTTCCTCCCCCTATCCCGCACCCCATTTTAACCATAACATAACCAATGTGCAAAATAAATTATGCTGTAGCAATGGCAACATGTTTTCCCTGATGAGGGCAGCCTAAATTTCACGGGGAGCGATGCTTTGTGACACTAAAGTACCAGTCATTTATTTTTGGACACAATAATTATCATACAATTGTTGCAGAATGTGGGGACCTCTTCATGTGGGGATGGAACGAGAGCGGTCAGCTAGGACTGCCCAGTCCCAAACTCCTCCCACCCTCACAACCACCACCACAAAAGCTCCAGCAGCAGAACTTTCAGCCACATCCGCAATCCCACAAAGAGCCTCCGCAACAACGATTTATACATCTGGAGCATGAAGACCAGCAAAACCCTCCTGAACGGTGTAAGGATTTGTTATCATCACACGGGGGACAGGATCTTTCAGAAGGTGGGAGGAAACGGCAGACGCTTCCAGAAAGAAGGTTCTGTTCGTCAGAACATCAGCAGCAACAACCCAGCCAGCAACAATCTCAACAGCAGCAATCCTTGCTGCGCCAGTCCCTCCAGCAACCAGCCAGCCAGCAAGAATCGCAACAGCAATCCCATCAGCAGCAAGAAACCCAGAAACAACTATTGCAGCCACAGTTTCTAAACGAGCCCCAGCAGGAATCCCAATCCTTGGCAGACTCCAGTTGTGAAGACCTCGACGCCCACCGTCATGGGCATGTGTCTAATGAACAGTTTGAGGGGGGCTGTGATCGCCCCAGTGCCAAGGCCGCCTCCCTCCACCTGTGGCCTCAGGTGATTGAGGTGTTGGGTGGTGAGGGGAAGGGGAAGAGGGGTGGGCAGCAGGAGGATGAGGAGGAGGGGGTTGGAGTGACCCAGGTGGCGTGTGGGAGCAGACACACCATCATTCTCACAGGTGAGCCTTTGTGTAATGTCACGTGTAGTGGAAAGACTTTAAATGAAACACACACACACACACACACACACACACACACACACACACACACACACACACACATACATGTATGCACACATACTCACACAGAGGTGAGCCTGCTTAGAATGCACATTTTAACTTTAGTTTTCAGATGTTTGTTTTTCAATCATTGTTTTATGATTGTTTATAGTTATTTATGATTGTATAATCACTGTATGTTGTTAATCATTGTCAATTATTCTTTATTATTGTTTGTTGTTGTTGTTCTTTCCTTTCATTAATTAATATATTACTGTCCATGGCCATGGGATCAAATGCGTTATTGAGTTGCTTCCCTTTTTATCTTGCTCCTTGTGTTTTCTTGTAGTTCTATTGGGCTGGCTTCAATGAGACTAAAGTGAAACTCCATTCAAACAAAGGCTCAGCAGTAACATTATTTTATTCACAAAGGACACAACAAAACAAATGGACATTTTTGCCAGAAATACCTTTATCAACCATACAAAATATTGAAGCAACAAAACAATACCATATTTTTCCAACTATAAGGCGCACCCCCCAAAGGTGCCAGAATGGTCAGCTCATTGACCGTGGGCCCTCAAGAGAAGAAGAAGAATCTGACACATACCTTTTTTTACGGGTTATAAGGCGATGTTTTTTTGCTGGATTGAGACCCCTGCACCTTATGATGACTGATGATATAGTAAGAAACAACATCTGAATTTTGTGTAAAATTTACGGGGTGCGGCTTATAATCAGGTGTGCCTTGTAGTCCCGTAAAATACTGTAATTCAGATTTTGTTATTGCACTTCCTTAATACATTATTAGTCATAGTATAAGGTGCTGGGGTATCAGTCTGATAAAAAAAAAAGTACCATCTTTTTTTAAATTATAAGGTGATACTTTTTCTACAGACTAAGACCTGTGCGCCTTAGAATATGACTTAATTAATAAGAAAATAGAATAACAAAATCTGAATTTTATGTCAAATTTGGGTGGTTCGCCTTATACTAAAGTGTGCCTTATACAAACAAACCTCTGTTTTAAGACTTCCAAAATGTCCGGAAAAATCGGTCGTAAATTGGAGGGGTCGTATGACGGAGGTTTTCACTGGCAGCCGTAGAAAGAAAAAGTTCAGCACAGTTCATACTCTCTTCTTCATGCACACATACAATGATATTAAAACTGGATTTGGGTCTTTCCAACTCCATAGGATTGTGCAATCGATGTATTACAGTTTCACTTCGCCGACTTCTGTTAATCACCTCCACTCTCGTCCAAAGTCAGTGGTTTTCTTTTTCAAAGTCAGTGGTTTTCGTGCTTTTCCTACGCTTTCCGCCATCTTTTCTACAACAAGGGAAGCGACTCCGCTGTCAGGCCCTTGACCGTGGTTGTTTCCCTTTGCTCGAAGTCTATGCAGACGACAACAACGGTCGTAAAAACCAACAAAATGGCGGTCGTAAGTCGCGTTTTAGAGGAAGTCGTTTAAGAGAGGTCGTTTACATAGTAAAATGCATCCGTGCCAACAAATCCGGTCTCAAATGAGAGGTGGTCACTTAACAGAGGGTCGTAAAATAGGGGTTTGTCTGTATCTAAAAAATACAGTACATCCATTCTTTTTTTTTCTTTTTTTTCATAATTTTGTTTTTTTTGGTGTTTTTTTGTACGTCCACTCATCACATTCAGTCTGCCATAAAATAAAAGAGAGTGAAGTCTCTCTAGGCAGAGAAAGATTTATACTGCATTGATGCTTCTCAGTTTAATATGAAGAACGTTACAACCACAGAAAAAGCGCGATATAAAGACAATCATTGTTTCATTTTTATTGACAGAGTCGGGAGAGGCTTTCAGTGCCGGATGGAACAAGTACGGGCAGCTGGGTTTACCTCACACCCAGGACGTGGACCATTTCACGCCTGTATCGTTCAGGGAGGCTCCCCCTGTGCTGGTTACGCACCTGTGGTGTGGAGCCTGGAACTCAATGTTTGTTGTGAAGGAGTTGAATATAGGGTGACTCAAAAAACTTGCAGCCCACAAAACCATTCATAAAACTTTTATTAACCCTTTTGCCACCAGCCATTTTTCAGCCCAAAAAATACCATTTAACTGAACTGGGTAGAGAAAACAAATATCTGCAATATTGCGAATTCCTCTGTGACCGACTCTCATGACCTATTATCCAAAATTAAGAAAATAGGGTCTTTTAGTGACATGGGTATTAAACCATTGTGGTGCTAAAATGCGACATTGGCGGTGAAAGGGTTAACTCAATTGAGTCTCATACAAAATGACGTAGTTTCTCCCTCAGATCGCATTATTTTTTTTATCATTTTCTAAAAATCGCCAAATGCACACATACAAACATGCAACGTGTACCGAGTGAAAGATAAATCAGTATATTTTTGGAGACTTCTTACTTTGAACGAGTGAGCCACATATAAATTTCACAATGTAAATAATCTGATGACATGCGCTTCGTCAGGAAAACAAAAACTTCCAACTCCACGGGCTGACCACTTTGTTATGATCTTGATCCAGTATCACAAAGCCACTCAAGTTTTGATAGACTTGGTTTAGTATATAAATTAAAAAGGATTGTAGAAAGCATAATATAAACTATAAGCATAAACATTTGTTTATTTAATGTTTGAATAAAGTGAGCTATATGGTTGCCGTCATATTGAATGAAGCAAATTCGAAGATGATGAGTAGTTCAATTTAAAGAAGTAAAAAATGAAAATAGGACACACTGGAGACAGTCTAAGGGAAGCAACTACAATGGGAAGGTCTCAGGAATAACAGGAACAGCAAGTTATTTCCCTTTTATTGGGTTTCAAGAGAGTCAAAACCGTCAAAATAAGTCGGGAAAAAACCTCCGACCTGACTCCAAAAGATGGGAACAGTGTCGGAATGACGTCTCCGACATGACTCCACTGAGTTAATGAAGCTATCATTTTAATATGTCAGGTTTATGAAGAAGATGCAATGTATGAAAGGTTCCGAAATTTTTATTTTTCCAATATGCCTCATAAAGCTCCAGAAAATAAGTTTCCGAAAAAGTCCCTTTTTGAGGGCAAAAACACTTTTGCAGAAAAATGTCAATTGTCTGTTTTGCCCTGAAAATTGAAATGCAAGACTGTATTACCTACCCTGTCTTTTTGAGTGCACATATGAAAGAGAATTTTGTCCAGATACTAAAAAAGATTGAAATTGCAATCAAAGACATTGAAATTGCAGACCTCAAAAAGGGCTTTTTTCTGAAAATACGGTACCATGCAAACTGTTACTTTCTTGTTGTAGTAGTAGTAGTAGCAGTAGTACCGGTAGTGACTTTCTGGAGCACTTAAACAAATCTTTGAAGAACAAACTGTTGTAATCTTTTATGCACTGAATAGTATTTTAAAACCCCAACAATCAAAAAGATAGCTTGATTATTAGATTTTGTGTTACCGATTTTGTGGGTTGCATTTTCTTTAGTCACCCTGTACAATGAAATTGTTTTTTGTTGTTTGTTGTCGAACCCTGGCTTATAGACTCCAGGGATCATCCCAACAGCCAAAACACTTGAACACTATGGTACAAATGTACCAGCTAGGGATGAGAACATTACGTGCGTGACCGTTGTTGATTACCCCGCCACGTGCGCAGCCACAGTCCAACTTCAGAGGAGTACAGTGAAATAAATTTGTGTTTTTGCTTAAATTGTTCATGAAGAACTACCAGCAACACCTGCATGTTTTGTGAAAGAATTAATGGTGCTTGACTACTATAGGACTATAGGACTGCGTGCGTGTCATAGTGTGTGCGTGCGTGTGTGTGTGTGTGCGTGTGCGTGTGCGTGTGTGTGTGTGTGTGTGTGTGTGTGTGTGTGTGGACAAACAAACAGTATTATTTTACTGTTCAGCGGCTTTGCACATGCATGCTGCTCATGTGTGTGTGTATGAATCATTGATGGCGTAGGTGTGTGTGTATCTGTGTGTATGACTGTTTGTGTGTATGTGTGTGTCACGCGTGTGTGTGTGTGTGTGTGTGTGTGTGTAATCCATGTGTAGTTAAGGGTAAGTGTGTGATCTGCACGAGCAATCATGTTTTGTTGGCTGAAGTGGAAACTTAAAACTCAACATATACATACCTTACCCATTATGGCCATATGGCCTGGGGACGCAGAAGAAGAAGATGGGCATGCATATTGTACTTTCAATAAAACAAAACCTTGCAGTTTCCCTCATTTGTGTGTGTGTTTTGTATTGTTGTTTACTTTTTAAAATGGTGCCTGCATGTGCGTGATATCTAAGCGGTGTCTGCATTTATCACCTTAGGGGAGATAACCCATTGATGGAAGGAATCTATAAAAAAAAAAAGGCATCTTCAGCATCTTTCCTTCAATAAATTATTCTCCAATATGTGTGCACATATTCAACATTCTTTTTGTTGGAGTATTTAAAGCTGAAACTACTCAACCAGTCATAGCACAAATTGGTAGAACTGTCTCTGGATGTTTTGATGATGATGATGCCTGTTACTGTCAGTATAACCAAAGATGTAATGTTAACAGCCTAAACAGTTGTTGTTTGTTGTATACGAATACAATTAAATGTTTTATTGAGGGTAAAATGGATAAGCTACAATAGCTTCTTTTTACTATGCCCTCACTCTCTCCCTCTCTCTCACACACTCACACCATGCATCAAGCGAGGACATTTTTGTAAAAAAAAGCAACAACAACAATCAAGTCAAGCAAATGAACATTTTAACAAGCGCGGAATCGCAATCGTTTGTGGCGTGCGACAATTGAAAACGAAACATCATTTTAAACAGCAGCCTCAATTTGAAGTGCAG
>JAGGCT020001813.1:0-25000 GCA_017654935.2 Phymorhynchus buccinoides
ACTCTAGTCATGTCTATTAGGGTTTTTTAATTAACATTTCAGAACATTATTCTTTTCTTCATTTTACATACGATTTTTTACTATTTCTGGTTTAACTTAGTGCTGGTTTGCTTTTATTGTGTGTTTTCGATTTGGTGCAAAGAAGACGCCATTCTCTTGTAGAATGTCTTCATGCTCAAATAGACATCCACTGGACAGTCAAATTGCAGTTTATGCTAGTTCATTATTTAACTATTACTTATGTGGCGGTACCATAGCCGATGAGGTTTAACCGAGGCGTGGTTACCACTACACCTACCTATATTGTCAAAAACTTGGGACTTTACTGGTGTTGCACTGCCTCCGGGCATTGCAGCCAGTATTGTTCCCACCATCTTTGTATTTACAAACGTCCCATATGTGTCTATGACCGAGAGGACGTAAAACACCATTTTTCATTCTCAGTCAAATTGCAGGCCTATCATGCAAACTGATGAGATCATCACAAATCGAAACAGCTGTCTTTGCATAAGGCACTATTGGGAGAAAAAGTAAATCAGCACATTTTATGAATTTTTTTATTTTTATTACATATAAAATTTGCTTTCATAAAACTTTTCTGTGTCCAATGTCTGTATTTGTGAACCTCAGAAACAAAACTAGTTAACGTTAATTTTATTAAATGTTCTGTGTTCTTAAAAAATAAAAGTAATAAAAAATTAATATATAAATATATATACAAAGAGCTTGCAGTCCGCACCTGACTGAAGCCGTTTTTTGTTTTTGTTCTTAAACTCCCACCCTTTCACCTACACTACAGCTAGAGATCTGTTGTGAACTTACTCACTGCCTACAACAACATACACTAACACTTCCCACCTTTTCACCTTCCAGGTGGGAAGTGAGAAAGTTGGCTTCATTCTTTGCAAGGTTTGTAGGTTGCGAAGTTGTCACTCTTTGTAACATTTAGGCTTTTTGCTATCATCCAGATTTCTGTTAAAAATCGTTTGTTTGTGTTTTGGGGTGTTTTTTTAACATTTAATAGCATATGAATTTTTTAAACTCTAGGATTGATACGCTTCCTAAAACAGTAAAAGGTAACACTTTTGATATATGTTGCGCAGCTTTGCAGAAATAAAGCAATTATCGGACCCAATTTACAAGAAAACAAATTCTCAACGATCACCATCTGAGTCTGGAACTACTGACCACTAGCCTACTAGGATTTTAATTTTTTTTGCTTGCTTCTGGAAATGGGGCCTGGGCCCTTCCGGCTGAACTGGGGGGTTTAATGGTCTTAACCCAGGGTAAGCAGTAGGTCTTTCTCCTTCTATGTTTTCTATTAGGTTCATGCGCCCTCCACGTTCCGTTGCGATTTATCGTCAGAAGTGGCGTCTGCGACGTATCCAGACAGAAACAGAAACGCTTGCAAATTGTGTTCCATTCGTGCAAGTCATACTTTAGAGTCAACCCGAACAGACAATGCATAACAATTGATCAGTTCATAACCATAAGAATGGTACGTTTTATTTGATTTTCAATCTCTCTTTTTACAATACAGCCGCCGCGCCAACAACCACAATTTTCTTCAGAAAACAAACAAACAAAAACAATCATAGACACGCCCTCGAGAATGTAGGTACACAGCATGAAAAAAAAAGTCCATAATCTGTCATCATTCATCATATAGGAGCATTAGAGTGGCGGAGATCGAGGTAACGCGTTCGCCTCGCACACTACAATAAACCCGAGTTTGAACCTGGGTACTGGGGACTTTTCCCTCTCACTCTGCACTAGGCCTTACGGTCTGAACGTGGAGTCTTTCGGAGGAGTCGAGAAACCGAGGTCCCGTATGCCCATGCACTTAGCACACGTTAAAACCCAGTGGCAACGAAAAAGTTGTCATTTGGTCCAAATTTACACACACGTCGTCCTTTCCTTTCTCATCAGTCACAAAAATCGCATCAAATATATTTTTTTTAAATGGGTAGCGCGCCTCTGGCTTTGACGCGCTCTCCAGGTGGGAGCAACCCGAATTTCACACAAGACGCCTCAGTGACTATAAAGTACCAAATGCCAAAGAAGGTTGATTGTATCTTCTTGCATTTATCCCCACGATATATAGGTGTGTTTTTTTAGTTGACAAATATTGCATTCATAAAAACCTTTGCCTCTTCATTTACACACAAGAGAAGAGAGTAGAGTCTACAAGCTGCAAAACTTCAAAGCCATACTTTCTCATTTAATCAAATTAATGTAATCGTTTTGTACCAATGGATCTCGGAATATGTACAATGGAACCTCCCTACTAACTCATTCGCATCGCAACGATTTTGAATGATTAAAAAAACCTCACAAATCACCCACAAACAAAACATACATAAACAAAAGGAGAAATGAAAGAAGATTACGGGTTTTTACTTCAGTTTTAGACCGATTGGTTACGCCACCACAACAAACCACTACAAAAGCAAAGTCAGAGGCAAAATTGTGGTCTAAGGGAGTGAAGCGAGTTTAGAAGTGACCAAGGTATGGTGTGCACAGATTTACTTCCCTTGAAGCAAATGCATCAAATTGACGACTATTAACGACTTGAATGAGTTAAGGACCTTGAAAAATCATCCAAATTGAGGTCTTAAGTAGGAGGGAGTTGAAAAGGGAGGTAATTTGCATACTCACAAGTTCCAAAGAAGGGCAATGTCTCGGAGAAGTAGGTCTTGGGAGGGAGTCTTATAACGGGAGGTTCCACTGTACCATACATTCACCAACACTTTTTTTCATTTGTCGTTCTGAAACCCGAGTGTACAGTAAAACCTCCTTGAAAATCAGCACAAAACTTAATAGGGAGGGGTCTTATAAGGAGGGGTCTTATATGGAGGTGGACACTCAGTAGTCAGGATATGAAGGGGAATAAAATCGGTGAAAATTTTGGGGAGGTCAAATCTTAAGAGGGAGTCTTATAGGGAAGGTCTTTATAGGGAGGTTCCACTGTACAGTGTCTTTTTTAAAATTGTATTTACTTAGTCACCAACAAAAGAATACTTTTTTTTTGCCATTTTCTTATTTACTTAATTAAAGAAAACAAAATTACATCAAAAACTTCTGATCGACTCCAAGCCTGTAATTACAATTAACAAAGCAAGCAAACAGAATATTAAAAAAAAATATATATATCTTTCGCACTTCACTCATTACACGAACACATGCTCAAACACACACACACACACACAAACTAGTTGAAGAACGAAGACAAGTCAACTTGCTGCATCATCAATTTAAATTAATTAACAGTCCGAGAAAATTAGTCCCAGAACCTAAAGGTCACAACACAATACTCGAACCACGGTGCCAGTGATGCTTACTACCGTAACTCATGGACTATAAGCCGCTTCGTAATGTTCTCGTCCCTAGCTGGCGCATTTGTACCATAATGTTCAAGAGCTTCGGCTGTTGGGATGATCCCTGGAGTCTTTAAGCCAGGGTACGACAACAAACACACTGGTTCGGAAAAAGATGTTCAGCCCACTGGAGAGTCTTCGACGGACGTCAGCCTTCGTTCGTGCCACTGGTGTCTAGAGTGATCAGGAAGAAGAAGAATCCAAAGTGTATGCGAGTCAAGCGTGTGTAAACCACCGTTCAGCTTTGAATCAAGAGTAACCAGGAAACGAAGAAAAAAATAAACAAAAAACGGAAAAACATTTTTTTTACAGAAAGGTACAAAATATCCACAGATTCCTTTTGCAAAGGAAACAATTTTCTAAGAGAATTAATTTGGTCCTTCCCATTTTGTCATAGCGTCGGTGAAATTCAAAAACCTCATATTTCGATTTTTTGGGGGGGCGAGTTGGATACATAGCCAGCTTTCTAATTTTTCCTGCCACCTTCCACCAAAAGCTCGTATCTCTTACGACTTTCTGTCTGGGGTAAATGAGGTTGTGAAAACAGACGAAAAACTTGTAAGTCCCAAATTCAGATCTAGTTAAGGACAAAACCCTCGTATTTTCGTTCTTTTCAAGTCTAAAAAAAAATTGTAAAGTCATTTTAACAAAATGCAGGACTAAACTCGCAATGTCTTGAACAATATATTCATCATAGTTCAAATCAATTTTGGTCAACGCTGTTAATTTTAAGAACCAGTTTTTTTCATTTTTCTCAAAATTACCAAAATTGAGATTTTTGATTTTCACCGACAATATTCTGAAGCACATGGTTAATTTAATTATAATTTGAGAAAGCCTCTTTTCCGTCAATTAAGTCGCTTCCTGAGGAAGATAAGAGAGATATTTGTACAGTGTCAACACCCCAAAATGAACACATTCTAATATGAGCTTACAGAAAACACAACCATATTTCGCCTCTTCTACTCAGCCTCGTTAAATACCAGGCATGGGAATTGTCAGAGACAAAAAACTCTGAAAAGCCCCCCCCCCCCCCCCCCCCCCTACAGCATAAAATCATAAAAATTCAAGTATTTTTTTGCGGAAATCTTTTTTCCGCGGGAATTCGCGGACAATTCCCATGCCTGAAATACACAATTACAAACGCAGTGTAATTAATATACTACGTCAAGTTACGTTACAGTCACAGAAAGGTTTTTTTTAAATAAAAGAGATCAAATCACATAAAAAGGTTCACAAACAATACCAAAAACAATCTGTAGCACTAGGAGTCCTAAAAAGTTGAATTCACATTTAAAGGAGCACCCTGATGGATGAATTTTTGTAAGAAACGCGTCGAGATCACCAGGAAAACACCCTTTACAGAGATCGCAACACTCACTTTGATCTGGTTTCCTAGAAAACAAACCGTCAAATCGGCGATTCCTCCTTGGCGGAGGTGCTGGAAGTCAAATTATTTCGCTGAAAGAGAAGGCGTGTGACGTCTCTTTTCTAATGGCCGCCTGAGTTTAGACCAAATTGCTTGCATGAAATTTTCGCAATACAAGCCTTTTTATTAATTTTTTTGATACAGTTTATCTAGAGGAGTTTCACTCACAACAAAGGAAATAGCTCCAGGTTTGTTTTTTACTGCACTGTAAAAAAAAAAAAAAAGCTTCAACCACAATGGGATCGGCCTCCACCCACCCCATCCAAAATGGTTTCTCTCTCCGGCATCTCCACCAAGGAGGAATCGCCGTTTTGACGGTTTGATTTCTAGGAAACTAGAGCAACGTGAGTGTTCCGTTCCTTGAAAAGGCTGTCTTTCTGGTGATCTCGACACGTTTCTTGCAAAAACTCATCCGTCAAGGTCCACCCTTACGGTAATTGTACTTTTCATTATTTTCACTGCTGCACACAAAAAATGCCTTTTAAAAAGAAAGGGAAAAAATTAGCTATTGTGCAGCCATTGCAACAACCATGTTTTGCTAGAGTGAATGCCCTTGGTAGATGCTCAAGTACTGACCAAACAAGGGCATAACTCTCGCCAATAACCCTATTTGAGGACACTAATAAACGGCTGCCTTTCGCAAGAGCCAATTCCCTTTTCAGTACTGACCAACAAGGGATTCAATTTCACTGTCAAGGGCGTTAATAACCCTAGTTGCTGTGGCCAATAGGAGTAGGAGTCAATGTTGATTTGAAATTTTTGATTGTGCATTAAAAGCTGGAAATCGTCATGCACGGAAACGGCACAGCGACGGCAACGACAAAGGCAAAAATGATGTGTTAAACTTAATCGCTCAAACTAAATTTCTACTGCTTGAGTCCATAAGACACGAAACGGCAACGGCAAGTCACTGGCACCGTCGATGACACCGGCACGACAGGAGTTCTCGGAGCATGTAGCGAATTCTGCCGTTGCCGTCCACGAACTAGGGACGGCACCATGAAATTTGAGAAGAAAAATGCCTCGGTCAGCTGTGGAAAACAGGGGGGGGGGGTTCGGTCAAGGTCGTGTTTGGATTAAGGCGCCAGCTCTTTCAAACAGAAAAGGTGCTGTGCCGTTTCTGCTTGGATGGATTCAAAACTTCGGGTTTCGTCGCGGAACCTTGAACGACGACATAAAAAGCTGCTGTGCCGTCTGGAAAACGTGGAAGTGGATTTCCAGCTTGTTGCAGTTCGAAATTTCATTTTTTGAAAATCCTATGTGTAATTACTGTTTATTACTTCCCACGTAAATTTCGCTCATTCAAACTTGCTGCATATCCCAATGCACTCGTTACTGAACCAGTGTCAATAGACAATTTTCGGAGAAAAAACTACGGGAGAGCACATCGTGAAAATTTGAGTTGCTTACCTCCATTACTCGGTCAAATACCATAGCGACAATGCAACAATGGCGTCGAAGCTTGAAACCGCAGGATGCGAGTCAGCGACTTGCAAACATTTTGTAGAAAAATAAGGGGGTGACCAGTTGCTACAAAGTGATAGAACTTGCAAACTGTGACGTAAAAATATGACATCAATTTCAGAATGACGCACTGCGTTCTACATGCTGTGTGCCTCCTCAACACAGGAAGCGAGGGCTGGGGATTTACCTGATGGCAGAGTAACTTCCCCTGTTTGACCAATTGAATTAAGCAAGATAACTCCTACACACCATGAAATTACTCCCCTTAATTATTTCCGAATTCCTATTCTTACCCACAGAGATGCGGTCTGTGTTGCTCCAACCTCCCATCTGATGTATTGGATTTCAGGCCAACGCGTCGCAAAACTTTCCCCTGACGCAGAGTTTAACCCTTTCACTGCCAATGTCGCTATTTTGCACCACAATGGTTTAACATCCATGTCACTTAAAAGCATCAAATCAGGAACTGTTATCTGGAGATCCTATTTTCTCAATTTTGGGAGGCAAGGATAGGCCTAATGTTAATATACATGTCACAGAGAAATTCACAACATTGCAGATTGGTTTTTTCTCTACCCAGATAAGTTCGATTGTATTGGGGGGGGGGGGGGGGGGGGGGGGGGGGGGGGGGGGGGGGGGCTGAAAAATGGCTAGCGGCGAAAGGGTTAAAAAAACACACAAAAAAACGTCCAGCAACTCAGTTTTAAGGTAGCGTTGTTCCCTTGAATCAGTCTACTATGCCCTCCCCCCCCCCCCCCCCCCCCCCCCCCCCCTATAATTATACACACACACACACACCAACACACGCTAGCTTTGAGGTTTCTGATCCAAATTTTCTTTCAAGATACACATGGTTTTCCACCAATTGTTTTTTGTTACTTTTTTTGTTTTTTTAATCACAAATGGCATTATTTCAAGGCTGCAAACAAACGACTAAGCTGTATATCATTTGGGAGTCTGATCTTTAGTCTTCACAATTCCCCACTTTCGTCTTCTTGATCTCGTTGAGGTTCGTCGCCAGGATCAAACTTTGGATATTTCAGAGCTTAATCTAGGATTTCTGAAAAAGGGGGGCAGTCCCCCCCTCATATCAAAAAAAGGGGGGCACTCCCCCCTTTCCAACCCCACATCACATACATAAGAACCAGTACCTCCCCCACCCTCGTACACAGACTTCGTCAGCCACGGACACTTTTTCATCCAGTCATTTTGGAACCGATGTTCCTTTGCACTGCCACTGTTGTCATTCTTTTCCGACGTTTTAGATATAGAAGCCTTTTCTTCGAGGTCTTCACACTCGCTTGGAACAGGATTTTTTTTCCTCACTAGTTTGCCTCCGCGAAAATCAAAATCAAACAGGGTCCCTGCCCGCTTCATTTTTAAGAACATTGAAGATGGCGGCCGAAACTCTCGCAACTTCCTGTCGGTAGAAAGAGAAGAACGCGATTGGTTGATTAACACTAACATTTTGTCAAGAACCAATGAAATGTCGAGAAATCCTTCACTCCTGCTCGATACTTTTAGTTTAGCAGACGACGAAGGTCTTCCCGCATAGATTGGTAAAAACTGCGGGCCGTTCTGCAAATGTGCGGGACTCGGCCCACTCCCCGCGCCGATTATCGCGGGAAGGAACAAAATTTGGGGGGATTTTACCAATCCCGCGCTCTAGATTAAGCTCTGATATTTATAAACGCCAACGGGGAGAAAAGCTGGGGAGAGCACCTAAACCTATTGATCACTAACTAAAAAAAATTAAAAATTAAAAAAAGGGGGGGGGGGGGGGTCAATGATCGGCAGGCTACAAGTACAACGTTCCACTTTTCATCCAGCTGAAAAAAAGCAGCAAATGCAAATTGTCCTGCCAGTTTCCCCCAAAACACACACAAGTCACAGGCATGGGAATTAGAGAAGACAAAAAAGACTGAAAATTGGGGTCTGGAAGCAGGCATAGGAACAAGGAATAAAAAATAAAAAAAACTGAAAACCGTGTGTGTTGGGATACAGCCCCCAGAAAATGAAGCTGCTTCTGTTATCTAAGCGTTAAAAACAGCATTAGAGATAAGACTGATATATTTAGTTCATTTTGCAATTTCATTTATAACCAATAACTTAAGTTTTACTCATTGGGCTTCTTATTTTTTTTCTCTCATAAATGTCCTCTTGAACCATCAAAAAAGCTGAAACTTGCAAAACAAGACTGAAGAGGACCATCAAAAAAGCTGAAATCAGCCAAAAGACTGACAATTCCCATGCCTGAGAGAGCATGATCCATCAAGTTTCAATTTCCTTGAATGGCCTTCCAATTTCAACATTTTATCGCCGTTTGAACATTAAAAAATACACTCCCAAGGGACCCACAGACACAGCCCCCCCCACCTGCCCTACCAACACAACAACAGCCCTATAGATCATGCTAACCCTGGAGCAGGCCCGTGGATGCTGTATTACTAGGGCGCAGGCACACACACTCGGGACATTCCATGAAGCGTACTAGATGTCAATAATTGCCGATAAACGGCAGGTGGACATCACTGGAAGAAGAAGAAGAAGATAGCTGCTCTCAATTTGGTGACAATCAGATACGACACAAACAGCAGAGTGAAAAGAAAACCATTTAGAATGGTGGTAATATGAGTTCTCTAGCATTATTACATTATACATATCGATATAAAAGTTCTGTAGCAACTTTCAATTTATATTCAGATCAATCCCAAGTCTCAACAACCTCATAAGATGACTCTACATCACACAGGCACACACACACACACACGCGCACACACAATGTATTCCCCCTCTCCCTTATTCACTCAAAACAACTCCATCCCCTCAACCCAGCCCTCTGACAAGTCGTTTGGCAGTCACAACTTTGCAACACAGTTTTTGTTATGATCACTCTGAATAAGTGAATTATCAAGTCAAACAACATCAACACACTTTCTCTTTCTCACATACAAACACACACTTTGTACTTGCGTGGGTGAAAGTAAAACACACTCTCGATCCTGAAATGCGGTCTCTGAATCTTCCCAATCCTGAAGGGGTGACCACATTATTAAAAATAACGCTCAATATGTGTATGTCTGCGCATACAGGGGGGGTTAGAACTGCATGTCTTATCCAAAAATAAAAGTATCATCGTTTTAATCCGCCATCAATTTTGGCACAAATGTTTTATTTTATAAGACCGTGGTTCCGGATGGCAAGATGGCCAATCCTGAACTCTTTCAGGGCTCCCAATCGTCCCGCAAAACAAGGGGTCCCAGGGACTCCTTCACTTACAGCATAGAGGGTCCTACTCCTAGAGGCAGGATAAAGAGGGTCCCAGTGGCATTGCGAACGCTAAAAAGAATTTTTTCTAGTGCATCCCTAGGCACATTCTTTTACAGGGTCCTTTAGAATTGTAGTACTTCATAGACCCCCAAATGGGGGTCCCTGGGAGCCCTGCTCTTTCTATCGGCTTTTCCAATACTGATTTCAGAGCATGAACTACTTTCACCCACGCTCTTGTATTATTCCGCCCCGCCCCCCCCCACACTCTACAACTTGAAGACTCAAAAACAAACCAACAATAAAATAAAACAATCAAATGAAGGGTTGTAGCATCATTTAAACTCTGTCCACAATTTCCTTTTGATTGAACTCTTTTACGCTTTAAGTTAACACTGACAATTCACACACACACGTGTGTACACGATACACGTGCTGCGTGCACACAAACACAATCTTGATTTCACTCCGTATCTTTTAAGTGATCAAACACACACACACTTGAACACAGAGACACACACTCTCTCTCTGTCACACACACACACTCTGACTCTCTCTCTCTCTCTCTCAGTCACACACACACTCTCTCTCTCTCTCTGTGTCTCACACACACACACACACTCTAGAATACTAGCAATGCCCGAGTTTACTGTTGCCGACACGCTGCTGGTATAGTATGTCAGCAACAGGCAAAATGCCCCTGAGGCAGACAGTGGTATGGCTGCTTTCAACTCATTCAGTTTAAAAACACACAATAACGAATTGGTTTTCAAATTCTATATAATTTAAAAGATTAAAGATACATCTACACACTACAGACAAACCCCTATTTTACGACCCTCTGTTTTGCGACCACCTCTCATTTGAGACCGGATTTGTTGGCACGGATGCATTTTACTATGTAAACGACCTCTCTTAAACAACTTCCTCTGAAACGTGACTTACGACCGCCATTTTGTTGGGTTTTACGGCCGTTGTTGTCGTCTGCATAGACTTCAAGCAAAGGGAAACAACCATGGTCAAGAGCCTGAAAGCGGAGTCGCTTCCCTTGTAGTAGAAAAGATGGTGGAAAGCGTAGGAAAAGCACGAAAACCACTGACTTTGAAAAAGAAAACCACTGACTTTGGACGAGAGTGGAGGTGATTAACAGAAGTCGGCAAAGTGAAACTGTAATACATCGATTGCACAATCCTATGGAGTTGGAAAGACCCAAATCCAGTTTTAATATGTCATTGTATGTGTGCATGAAGAAGAGAGTATGAACTGTGCTGAACTTTTTCTTTCTACGGCTGCCAGTGAAAACCTCCGTCATACGACCCCTCCAATTTACGACCGATTTTTCCGGACATTTTGGAAGTCTTAAAATAGAGGTTTGTCTGTATACACAAATAAGGTCACTGGGATCTCCAGATTTTTTAAAGAGATTTTATTGAAAAGGGCCAAAATCGAGTGTCCTGAAGGAACTTCTACTCCTTGACTGCAGTGTCCTGAGGGAATACGGAGCAGCAAGAGGGGTTGTGTTGAAAGTGTTAACCATACAATCATCTGAATGTCAACAATCAAACGTCCAACAATACTTTTCTGTGAAGATCAGTAACAACACTGTAACATATTCAAACAGTTAACCCCTTCGCTGCCGCCTACTACTTGCGCATGCGCCGCCGCTTTGCCACGCGAGACGTATATATATGTCGTGGGCAGCGAAGGGGTTAATATAGTACCCACCATGACCCCCTCTCCTCCCCACCTCCTTTCTGTCAGTTTTTCTGATAATTTTTTTAACTTATCTCTTAGTTTCCTTCAATTGAAACGTTACTCAATCATCTTTGTGTACAGGTCACACTTTTAAATCTTAATATCTCACACTAAAGGGTCTGCTACACTACACTACGCTGTCAATGCGATGCGATTGTGACGATGCGAGTCATGATTCATGCGACATTCATGTATTGGGTCTACTCGAGTATAATACAGAGCGAAAGCAGGTCTTAGAACTATTTTTCAGACGGAAGTATTTCACATGAACTTGACTCGCATCGCCACAATCGCATCGCATTGACAGCGAATCTGTGTAGTGTAGCCGGCCATTTAGTTAAGACAGAGCCTTCCAATTTGCTTGCTCTCTCTCTCTCTCTCTCTCTCTCTCTCTCTCAAACACACACACAGAGTAAAACACACAAGCCCTTGCAGCTTTGCACCTATGCACAGCACCCCCTTAGTTATTGTATAACGTATCTCTCTCTCTCATTGAATCCACACACACACACAACACATGCACATACCCCCACCCCCACCTCTCAACTTGTAATCACACCCCCAAAAGACTATGAAGCTCGTCGTCATCGATAATCGGCTCCTCATCACCATCATCCTTATTTTTAGCCTCTTTCCTGCTCTTTGCAGCAGACGAAGACTTTCTACTGCTGCTACTGCTACTACTACTGCGCTTAGTGGAAAACAAAGACTTGGTTCCGCGACCACTGCCGCCACCCCCAGCGTGGGAGGAGGAAGAAGAGGGAGGGTGGAGGGGTGTGTGGTCTTTGCTGAAGGAGGAGGAGTGGAGGGAAGTGGAGAAGGGGGTAGTAGTAGTGGTGGTGGTGGTAGTGGGGGAGATCATGATGGTGGTGGTGGCGGTAGTGGCGGGGATGGTAGAAGGTTCGTTTTCCATCTCCATCATCATGCTGATTCGGTCGTCCAGCTTGAGGCGATTCTGAAACGAACGAATGAATGAAAGTCTGTTTAAAGACCCACCAGATCACGTGTCAAAAATCACGTGTTTCACGCGTTTTCCCTCTTATTATAGCTGGTAAGAAATCTTGTTTCGACCATGTTTGACTCCCATACATGATACAAATGCCCCCAAATTAAAAACGAAACATTTTAAAGAGCAGCCTCAATTTGAATATATGGGCATTTGCATGTGGGTCACAGCTACCCAGAAAAAAACACCAAGGGACTTAATCGTGGTGGGTCAGTTCTATCTTTAACTCAGACCCAGAACCAGGTACATGTAAGAATAAAGAGTGTGTCGATCCTGGAGGTACTGCAGGAAAGACCCCCCCACCCCACCCCCCAAAAAAGTCTGAAATGAATGAATGAAACTGAAAGTCTGTGTAACTCTGTCCTGGAGCCAGGTACATGTGGGAGAGTCACATTTGTCAGAATAAAGATAGTGGGATGATCCTGGAGGTAAGTACTGCAATACCAGAAAAGACCCCAAAACAAAACAAAAATAAGAGTCTGAAATGAATGAACCCTTTCACCGCCAGCCATCTTTGAGCCAAAAATGTCCATTAAACTTACTTGGCTACAGAAACGATTTTGTCTGCAATATTGTGGGATTTTTCTGCGACACGTTTAGAATAGGGTCAAGCCTTGCTACCCAAACTTAGGAACGCAATTATTGAATAATAGACCCTGATTTCAAGAGTTTTAATGGTGTGGGTGTTAAATCATTGTGGTGCAAAAATGTGACATTGGCAGTGAAAGGGTTAACTCACTCGGGACTGGCCAAATTATTTCCCCTTGTTCTGTGGGGACTGGGCATTTGACTAGGTTCGTAAAATAATCACCAAAACCAAGTTATGAAGAGTTAGGCTTCAATACTTTCAGAAAAGATTAGCAACACCATGCACTAAACGATCGTAAAATATCAGATTCCTTACCTTCGTCGTTTGTCTCCTATTGACGAAAACAGCTAACACATAGAAAGAAGGAAGATTTCACATTCCGATCTTTGACCCCCCTCTACAACCAAAGCTGAATGTAAAGTCTGCAATGATTGGTTGATTTCAATAGAGGCAAGGTCAAAGCAAACAGAAAATAGGTTATGACTTCGCACCGGAAAGCTGGTTACAAGCCAGAAATCAAAACCTCTTGAAAACTCTTATGAGCCGGAGCCGGGCCATTCGTCCTAAGCGATTGTGTGTGAGCCATGAGCCGGATCCAGCTCATTCGCCCCGAGTGAGTTAATGAAAGTTTGTTTAACTCCAACTTGGAACAACTTGTACTTGGAGCACAAAAATGAAAGACGGTGAAAGCGGGAAAGGATAATCATACGACATCTCCCCGAAGACGGAGTGTGGCGGGGGGTAATCAAAAACGGTCACACACGTAATGTTCTCATCCCTAGCTGATGCATTTGTACCATAGTGTTCAAGTGCTTCGGCTGTTGGGATGACCTCCTCCTGGGGTCTTTTAGCCAGGGTACATCAAGAAACAAGCAACAAACATCTAACATAAGTAGGGGAAGAATCTTCAGAAGTCGGAGTGTGGCTGCCCACATGGCGGGGTAATCAAAAACGGTCACACGCGTAATGTTCTCATCCCTGGCTGGTGCATTTGTACCACAGTGTTCAAGTGCTTCGGCTGTTGGGATGATCCCTGGAGTCTTTTAGCCAGGGTAAGACAACAGCATCCCTAGCTGGTGCATTTGCACCATAGTGTTCAAGTGCTTCTGCTGTTGGGATGATCCCTGGAGTCTTTTAGCCAGGGTACGACAACAACAGTAGGGGAAGAAAACAAATAATAAAAAATTAAAAAAACGCAACTTGGCGTATCCAACTCCAAGTGAGAGATGGTACACTCACAAGAGAAAAAAACTACAACTTAAAATTCCCCCCCCCCCACACACCACTCACCCTCCTTTCAGCATCCTCCTCCTCCTCTTCCTCCTCAGGCTCCCCACCCAGCAAGGACCTTGACCTTGACCCCGACAGCACCCCCACGAGGTCGTTGGCCAGGGAGCTGTTGAAGAACGACGACGCTCCCCCCATCATCCCCATCATCATCGCCGTCGTCCCTGCCGAAGGTGCATCCCCACCCAACGCCGCCGACAACAAACCACTCGCAAAAGAGGCGCCCGCGTTTTGGTCCGTCACTTGCCCTCCCGAACCCGGCGAATAACCCCCAACTTCCGTCGAGGCTGACGAAAGCGCTCCTCCTCCTCCTCCTGCCGCGGCCGCCGCCGAAGAAGAAGAAGAAGCGTCCCCTGTCACACCCCCCCCATCTCCCCTAGAAGAGGAATAAGGAGGAGGAGGAGGAGGAGGAGAAGGAGGAGCAAGAGGAGGGGACGAACCGGGGGAAGGAGGGCTGGAATTGGAACCAGGGGGCGAATCCAGAGTATCGTCCAGCAACAGCACCGGCGGCAGGGGAAGACTCAGCGGGTGATGAACCGTCGTCATCGGTTTGGTCGACGCGTTCTCTGTTTGGGAAGGAAGGCGAGAGCCGGGGGGAGGGGCAGGGGGGCGTAGGGGGGAGACGGACTCGGAGGCCGGGGACGAGGCGTAATCGAGGGTGGTGGCGGTAGTAGCTGAAGGAGGGGGAGGTAAGTTGTCCGTGTTCCACGTCTCGGCGTCTGGGAAGTTGTCCAGGTTGTCTTCGGAGAGCACGCGTTTCAGCCCCGACCCTGTTACTGCTGCCGCGGTGGTGGCGGAGCTTTCTTCGTTTTCGTCCTTGTCTGTGATGAAGGGGATGTACGGAGCTTTTCCTCCCGCCCCCGTAGAGTCAAACACTGTTGTTGTCGTCGTCGAAGGCGCCGCCGTGTCACCGACCGCGCTCACTCCCACACCGTTTACCGCGCCGGTTCCAGAAACCGCTCCCGCGTTTTCTGACGCCGCCGGTGTTGTTGTCGTCGCGTTGTCAGGGACGACGACGGATGGGGTGGTGGAGTCGGTGGTGGTAGTAGTAGTAGTCACGGTAAGGTCTGGCGCGGGGGTGGTGGTGTCGGTTGGTTGACCGTTGCTGCTGTTGTTGTGGTGGTGAGAAGGTTCGGACATGGGCGGAGCCGATTCTCCCCCTTGGTCTTTGGAGGTTACGGGGCCTGCACACACACACACAGATAGGAAAACAGAATGCGTCTGTCACTTGTGTCGGAAATCCATTTTTAACTCATTCAAGTCGTTCCACCCATATATGGCCAGAATTAATATCAAGCTGTCAATCTGATTAATTTGTTTCAAGGGAAGTAAATTTGTGGGTGCACATCACACTTTGGTCACTTCTAAACTGGCTTCGCTCCATTAGACCACACTTTTGCCTCTGACTTTGCGTTTGTAGTGGCTTGAAGTGGGGAAACTAATTGCTGTAGGGAGTTGTTTTTTATATAAAGTAAAAGTCTACATATAAAAAAAAGTCTGATCTACCACTTCCCTATGCCTAAACCTGAAGTAAAAACCTGTAATCTTCTTTCATTCCTTCCTTTGTTTATGTATGTTTTGTTTGTGTGTATGGCTGGAGTGATTTGTGAGTTTTTTTAAATAATAATTCAAAATCATTGCGATGCGAAAGAGTTAAAGCCGATATCAGACACTACTTCATAGACCGAGGAAACCTCGAAAGAAGTTCTTTGCAAACTAAAAAAAGGGTCAAAGAGTATTTTTCACAAATACAAGCAATAGTATAGTATAGTATAGTGTGGGACTGGCTCAAGCCTAAGCCTCGCGGCTTATAAACGTCCCTTCATTGACACTGTTTTGTTTGCATAAGCATGCCTTTTAAAATTATGATTGTAATTCAATCATCATGTTCAAAAAATAGTTGACTAAAATTTTCATCTTTGTCAAGGAGATTTTTGAAAGTATTTAGTGTTGGTGCTCTTTTTAGGTTAGGTGTTAGTAAATTCCAGAGGTTAGCAACTCGATTACTAAAACAATGTTTACGCCTGTTAGTATTACAACGCTGTATAAGTAATTTTCCCTCTTGATTTCTAGTGCTGTTATAAATGGATAGTGTAAAAAGAGAATCAATGCTAATGTCATCTAAGTTGTTAAAAATTTTGTACATCTGTATAAGGTCTCCCCTAACACGTCTTCCTTTTAATGAATGAAGGTTTAAAAATTTTAATCTATCTTGGTAATCAAAATCTTTACAACTTTTAACCATTTTGGTTGCTCTCCTCTGTACCCTTTCAATAGAGGCTGACTGACGTTTTAAATACGGGTACCAGATGATATTACCATACTCTAAATGTGAACGTACCAATGATTTGTATAGTAACAAAAATGTTTCCTTATCTAAGCGAATGAATGTTCTTTTAATTATTCCCAACATCTGATTTGCCTTATTTATCCCTTTATGAATATGTATTATGTGTATCAAAAGTAAGATTATTGTCAAATACGACTCCAAGGTCTTTTTCCTCAGTACATGCATTTATCTTTTGCTCTTCTTGATCAATTTTCAATAACAATGGCACAATTCCACACGAACACTTGGTTGATGTCACATTGCTGTCATAGGCGTGGTGGCCATAAGAACCACAAAACTAGATATCAAAGAAAGAATAACAGCGCTGATGCCAAGCAAAGCAGCCGGAGCAGGATTAGGCCCTTAGACTGTCTAGAATAGGTTAGTAGCTTGATGATAACATTTTGAAATATTTCACTGTTGGAAAATCTGACGTGTACCGAAACTTTTACCACCAATGTCGCATTTTTGCACAATGGTTTAACACCTGTGTTACTAAAAGGCATCAAACCCAGGCCTGTTATCTAAAGACCCTATTTCTTAAGTTTGGGAGGCAAAGAAAGGTCTAGTGTTATGCATGTCACAGAAGAATTCATAATACAGTGGAACCTCCCTTATAAGACTTCCCATTATAAGACTCCCTCCCACATAAGACCTACTTCTCCGAGACATTGCCCTTCTTTGTAAGTATAAAAATTACCTCCCTTATAAGACCTCATTTTGGATGTTTTTTGAAGGTCTTATAAGGGAGGTTCCACTGTATTGCAGATAGCATGTTTTTCTCTACCCAGCTAAGTTTAATGGAATTCTTTTGCTGAAAAATGGCTGTCAGTGAAAGGGTTAAACGCTTTCAACACTTTCGAGTTTGAAGTGATTGGCCTCGAGACTAGCTGTACGGCAGCCAGGACAATTCATAGCAGTAAGTGAAGAGCAGTAATGGCTCCCGCCCACCTGCGTGCGCATCTCGACCCTTCCAACGAAAGTGTCGCCATCTTAGTCAGTTTTGTGTGTAAACAGAATGGAAGTTCAGTTTAACGTCGCGTATCGGCTTTCTCATGTACGACGGGCTGAACAAACCAACCAGGGTATAAACAACAATTTATGTTCCTGAATCACTGTCTTAGCCAAAAGGCCGAGAAGCGATCAGAATTTAAACGTGTAAACACCATCGATCGGGCATTTTTCAAACAAAGTTACTAAGATGGCGGTCTCCCATACTATGGAGCGCTCCTTGTGGCCGGATATGACGACACGTGGGTACCAGGAAGCCATAGCAGAGTGTTTTTCACAGATACGAACAACAATAAATCACAACAGTACAAACACCACACAATAAACGTTCCCCACCTGTGGGAGGTGGGGCGTCGCCGTGTTGACTAATACTGTTCTCCTTGTTGGCCTCCAGCTTGGTACGGTCACGCTCCTTCTTCTTCTGCTCCAGTTTCTGTTGAAACACACACATCATCATCATTATTATCATCATCATCACCATCATCGTCATCGTCATAATCAGTCTCCTTGTTGGCCTCCAGCTTGGTACGGTCACGCTCCTTCTTCTTCTGCTCCAGTTTCTGTTGAAACACACACATCGTCATCGTCATCATTATCATCACCATCATCATCCTTATCATCATCATCGTCATCATCAGTCTCCTTGTTGGCCTCCAGCTTGGTACGGTCACGCTCCTTCTTCTTCTGCTCCAGTTTCTGTTGAAACACACACATCGTCATCATCATCATCATCATCACCATCATCATCATCGTCATAATCAGTCTCCTTGTTGGCCTCCAGCTTGGTACGGTCACGCTCCTTCTTCTTCTGCTCCAGTTTCTGTTGAAACACACACATCGTCATCATCATCATCATCACCATCATCGTCATCATCATCATCACCATCATCATCATCATCACCATAATCAGTCTCCTTGTTGGCCTCCAGCTTGGTACGGTCACGCTCCTTCTTCTGCTCCAGTTTCTGTTGAAACACACACATCGTCACCATCATCATCATTATCATCACCATCATCGTCATCATCATCATCATCACCATCATCAGTCTCCTTGTTGGCCTCCAGCTTGGTACGGTCACGCTCCTTCTTCTTCTGCTCCAGTTTCTGTTGAAAAACACACATCATTATCATCATCATCATCGTCGTCGTCGTCATCATCATTATAATCAATGGTGAGGATACCGGGGGGGTCTTTCGCATAAACAGTTCCCCCACCTTCTGGAAGTTCTGTGCTTGTAATTTCTGCTAATCTGTCTCTTTGACTCTGCCTTTTCCCTTTGCTCGCTGTCATCTACTATCTTTTTGCCTTTCCGGTCCATTCTCCTGCCTTTTCAAAAAGATTTCTTCCGGCCGAAGTCGGACATGCAGAACCCAATTGTTTCTTACATAGGCGCATAACGGCAGCATGACGCATCTGCGCTCATTATTGACAGGAAACTGAAGAGCAACCGAAGAAGAAGAATACAACCAATTCCCCCTATCTCTGTTAGCTTCAATCAGCTAACTTCACTGGACTCTTCTTCTTCTTCTTCTTCTGCGTTCCCAGGACATATGGCCATAATGGGTAAGGTACATGTGTCCGGTTTTCAGGTTTCACTGGTCTCCTCGGTGCGAACAGCCGACACATTCCGATTTCGGAGGAGCTCAAAGGAGAAGAAGAATTTGGAAGATTTTATTGAAAAAAAGGCAGGAGAATGGGTGATTTAAGTCAGAAAGATAGCAGATGAAAGAAAACAAAAGGAAAAGGCAGAGTCAAAGAGTGGTAGATTAGAGGAAGTTACAAGCACAGAACTTCCAGAAAGTGGGTGAACTAGTTTTACAAAAGACCCCCCCGGTATCCCCACGGGGAGAGACTCATGGAAAGGGCGGGGGTCATCCAGCTCCCCGTATGGAGGCACGAGGCATCCACCCACTGCCAGGGCTCCCAGGGACCACAGGGAAGCACTAAAACTCTACAGGACCCTCTAAAAGAATGTGCAGGGGGTCCCAGGGATGCACTAGAACATTTCTTTTCAGCATTCGCTATGCCACTGGGACCCTCTATCCCTCCTCTAGGACCCTCTATGCTGTAAGTGAAGGAGTCCCTGGGACCCCTTGCTTTGCGGGACGATTGGGAGCCCTGCGTGACTGCCCCAGGCTCGGTGATGGAAAACAAAGGTGACGATTGATTCCTCTAGTCTGTCACTCTCTTCGACTCTGCCTTTTCCCTTTGCTTAACGTCATTATTTGATTGACTGATTGATCTACTATCTTTCTGCCTTACCGGTCCATTGTCATGCCTTTTTTCACAAAACGCTTTCAAAAAAAGATTTCCTCCTCCAGCCGAAGTCGGACTTGATAGGGCCTAACTATTTCTCAGTTAGGCGCATAACGGCAGCATGACGCATTTGCACTCATAATTGACAGGAAACTAAGAAGAAGAAGAGTCAGTGAAGGCGCCTCACCTCCAGGACTTTGGCGGTCTGGCGGTCCTCCTTCCAGTAGTCCTTCCAGCGGGTCAGGATCTGCTCCGCCTTGATCTTGATGCCATCGCTGTCCTTGAACTTGGTGCACTGCACACGCGCATACACATGCACAAACGTATAAAGTATGCACACACACACTCACACACACACACTAAGATCACAGTAAGGTGGATCGACGTTAAATTAAATGAACACACACACACACACACACACAAACATACACACACACACAAACACACACACACTAAGATCACTGTAAGGTGGATAGACATTAAATTAAAGAATGAACACACACAGACACAAACATACACACAAACACATACACACAACACACAACACATTCCCCCGTGCGGATACCGGGGGGTCTTTTGCATAAATAGTTCCCCCACTTTCTGGAAGTTCTGTGCTTGTAACTTCCTCTAATCTGCCACTCTCTTTGACTCTGCCTTTTCCCTTTGCTTACTGTCATCTACTATCTTTCTGCCTTTCCGGTCCATTCTCCTGCCTTTTTTCTATGACACAGTGGAACCTCCCTTATAAGACCTTCAAAAATCATCCAAAATGAGGTCTTATAAAGGAGGGGTCTTACTAGGGAGGTAACTTCAATACCTACAAAGAAGGGCAATGTCTCAGAGAAGTAGGTCTTATGTGGGAGGGAGTCTTATAATAGGAGGTCTTATAAGAGAGGTTCCACTGTACTTACAAATAAGGGCAATGTCTCAGAGAGGTAGGTCTTATGTGGGAGGGAGTCTTATAATAGGTCTTATAAGGGAGGTTCCACTGTAATAACACATGGGTGTATGTGGTGACCAAAGCTTTTGCCTGAACTTTCTATCGCCACCCTTGATGTAACGATCATTTCAAGAGCTGGGTTCTGTAAAGAAGAGCTTTAAGGCCTTCGCACACTAGCATCAGGCGTCAATTGTTTCTCAGAGCAACGCCTTGACGCGTTGAGGCCTGCATCACAGCACACATTGTAGCGAGGCAGTGGTGTTCTCACACACGACTCTTGTCGCTTCGCCTCTTATCGCGCGAACTTCCTTATTTGGAAAGCAAGGAAAGATTACTCTAGCGTCAGACGCTTTATTTCGGGTTCGGGCACTTTTTTCTTCAATCAGAGTTATGGTCCTTCCGTCCGTTGTGATTGGCTAGTTTCACGATCTCTGCGATCTTGAGCATCAAAATTAGAGTCGGTTCTATTCTCGAGCAACAAAAAATCGCGCAGCTACGCATCAAAAATCCTGCCGCGCTGCGAATCTCTCACACGCAAGCCGCGCATCAAACTGCGCCTTGCAGCAAAAAATCGCTGCGATCTCGAGATCTTGACGCTAGTGTGCGAAGCCCTTTATTTTCAGGCAGACCACTGCCTGAACCTGTATCACACTGCCTGAATACAGGCTTCAGGCACACCCACATGCACCCCTGTAACAACAGGGACTGCTGACCTGCTTGATGGTCTTCATAATGGTGGGGTTCTTCTTCAACATGACCAGGTTGACGGGTAGTTTATCCAAGTCCTCCAACACCGCTACACACTTGTCGACATCCTGCAACACACACACGCACAAAAAAGGTAGGTGTTAAAGAGCCGCCACGTCACGTGTCACATTCCCTCTTATGCTAGGAAGATTTCTTAAGATTTCTTACCAGCTATAAGAGGGGAAACATGTGAAAACCGTGATTTTGACACGTGACGTGCTGGGTCTTTAATATCACGGCGACGTGATAACAGCATGTGTGCAACTACACAAAATGAAAAACCCTGAAAGGCCGGGGTCCAGGGGTAATGTCCCCCTGCAGCTGAAGCAAAAATTGATTTATGAAGGTATTTTAGTTTGCTTTTTCCACAATTTAGACAAATACTTATTTTAAAATGTTTGAAAAATACAGTAGACACGCAAAGATCTTGTTTGACAAATTAAAAAAAAAGAACTTCCTTTTGTGGTAAAATTCAAACACAGGAAATTCTTGTATAGCAGGAAAAGTTGCACCCATGTATCAGTCATATAGTAGATAGTGGGACCACATTTTCTATAAACACTCTGGTGCCAGATACATGGGTGCCACCCCACAAAATGAAAAATACTGAAAGGCCGGGGTCCAGGGGCAGCGCCCTGTTGGGGGGTTGAGGGGGGCAACTCCCCCCTGAAGCTGAAGCAAAAATGCAATTGTAGAGATCGTTTCCATAGCTCTCCTGCAATCTGGGAATGGGTGAGGAACAGATTACGATTTGACATCATAGTTCTGTTGGCAGACGACAGTTGACACTTTGTAAAGTGACTGTCTAAGTTGCTGAGACATGACAAGTCACATTACCTTTTTACAAGAAATACAAAAGATCTATGGTTAAAATCATATTTTCATGACTAAGATTTTTACTGACATTTCAGAAACACAACTATAAAGTTATAAAGCCGTTCAAATAGAAGATAATAATTAGATCATAAGTGAAATAAAAAATAATGATGTCAGTGGATCCAAACATGACTCTCAATCGAGTTTTTCTAAGCAACATTTTTAACATATTCATACGTTTAACATCATAAATATCATTTGGTGAATTGAAATATAGTTGTAACTTACCTTTCTGTGAAGTTTGTAGCTTTCATGACACAAAATTCATGCTGATAATGTTGAATTTAATTCAAATAAGTATGTGTGAATATGACTCGGCCGCCATTTTTGTTGTTGTTTTTTCACTTCCGGTGGTTGGAAGACAATGCCCCCAACCACAGTTAACAGATCAACTTTTTTGGGGGGGGCACAAAATTTTAAAAATACAGAATTTCCGTCTCAGCAGAAAACTTAATTTACGGATTTCCGTTTATACGGAAGGTAGTAGCACCCATGTAGATACGCAATAAGAGAAAATAGACAGGGTTTTTTGGGGGGTCCCTTTTGTTAGTTAACTCATTCAAGTCCATATATGTCCGGAATTACTAGGTAGCTGTCAATTTGATGCATTTGCTTCAAGGGAAGACAATCTGTGCGCACACCACACCTTGGTCACTTCTAAACTGGCTTCACTCCCTTAGACAACAATTTTGCCTCCGACTTTATTTTTGTATTGGTTTGTTGTGGGGACACCAATCGGTGTAGAGTTTTTCTATATAAGGTCTAAAGTCTATATATAAAAAAAGTCTATCTACCGCTTCCTGATGTCTAAACCTGAAGTAAAAACCCGTAATCTTCCTTCATTTCTCCTTTTGTTTATGTATGTTTTGTTTGTATGGCTGGAGTGATTTGTGAAGATTTTTTAATAATTCAAAATCGTTCCGATGCGAATGAGTTAATGTATTGGCATTTGAAAAATAAAAGGCTCAGGTCACAACAGAAAGACAGACATCATAGGAATGGGTTTTTGACAGTCAGAATTCCCCCTGTGTGGATACCAGGGGGTGTCTTTTGTAGAAATAGGTCCCCCACCTTACTTCCTCTAATCTGTCACTCTCTTCGACTCTGCCTTTTCCCTTTGCTTGCGGTCAACTGCCTTACTGGTCCATTCTCCTGCCTTTGTTCTAGAAACTCTTACAAATATTTTCTTCAGCCGAAGACGGACATGCTGGGCCTATTTCTTAGTTTGGCGCATAGCAGCAGCATGATGCATCTGCATGCGTATGACAGGAAACTGAGTGATTGACAAACAAGAAGATGTCTTTATATCATGACTGTATCCCTGAGTATAGTCTGTGACGATTTTCTCCAGCCGAAGACGGACATGCTGGACCTAACTATTTCTTAGTTTGGCGCGTAAGGGCAGCATGACGCATCTACTCTCATGCGACAGCGATCGACAAAGAAAAATGAAAAACAATAAGAAAGCACTTCAGGCATGAAAACTACTGTTCCAAAATAAGAGATTTTTTTCAGCCGAGAAATACTTCCACCCGGATTTTCAGCTAACGTCAGAAATTTTGTTGACTGTGCGGGCAATCGCTACAACTTACCGTCCAAATCAACGTTTACGTCTGCCAAATTTTTTGTTGAGCTGGTGGGGGGGGGGGGGGGGGGAGGGAGCAAGTACTCATTTCACAGCATTTCACATCCTACTTCGCCTTCCAACTCTCAAACATGACATTCACGGGTCGTTTCGGAGGCCATTTTTGTCCCGCGAGCGCGAGCGCAAGCGTCATTCATCCAAATACGGACCGAGAATAACATCACGCTCGCGAAAACGGCAGAGATTAAACATTTTCGGTGGAGATTCATTAAATTACGAAATATTTTCGGCGGAGAAGTCGGAGCTGTTTTCATGCCTGACATAACAGTAATTGAGTAAAGAAGAAGCGTTATAGTTGCAGAAATCAAATAAAGAGATATATTTTACAAGCTTATCAACATCACTTTTCTCCTACAATATTCTATCCATGGCGTAAGTCTGACAAGGCATACCAGGTTATCCTGACGAAGGGAGTTCTTGATCTCGTCGTCCATTTGAAGCAGTTTCTCTTCCGTCTGCTCGACTGAAAGTACACACAAAAAAGGCAGGCGTGCACGCACACACACACATATATATATATCAAGCATAAAATATAACTAGTAGCTAAATTGCTGTGATAGTGGTCTGAAAAACGCTTTGCAGACAATTGTGATGCAGCACAGGAAAACCAGGCTAATGTTGTAAATGATCACTTTTGACTTATTCATATTTTCAGAAAGGCCAGAGATAACAGATTAACAGGCAAAAAACAGAATTAATCTATCTCTAATAGTTTATTTTGAAAAAAATTTCAATCAATCAAATCTCTCTCTCTTTCTCTCTCTTGTGGCTGGCCGACTTTAGCTGGGTATTCGCGTACTGCATCACAAATGCTTGCTTGTGTATGAACACAGCCATGCAAGCAAAGACGCGCATACAATCTACATCAGACCTACATACACTGAGCATGGAAAAAAATATGTTGTTTCCCAACAGTTGGCTCAAAAAGTTGGGGTTTTTTTTTTTGGGGGGGGGGGGTATTTTGTTTTATTGAACATTTTTTTTCCTTTTCACAAAACACACAGTGTAGAGTGGCACAGTG
>JAGGCT020001814.1:0-47500 GCA_017654935.2 Phymorhynchus buccinoides
CTGACGAAGGTGGTCCAGCTTGGAGCACCAGCTGGTCCGGTTGGATCACTAAGCAAGATGACCGCCTATAATAATATTATAGAGTTTGACAGCCTCGGAGATGGACAGGGGTCGCCAGGCAGGTCATAGTGTGTGTGTGTGTGTGTGTGTGTGTGTGTGTGTGTGTGTGTGTGTGTGTGTGTGTGTGTGTGTGTGTGTGTGTGTGTGTGTGTGTGTGTGTGTGTGTGTGTGTAGATTCAGATTCAGATTCAGATTCAGATATTTATTGTCTTTGAAAACCGTAACAGGTTTTATATGACACTAAAATAAAATAAAACAAACAACGAAACACTAAATGTAAGAAACAAAGCATTTGTAATATGAACTTTTTCATCAAACATTCTGTTCTTGTTTGTACTTTTTCCCCGTTCTACTTTAGTAACTGCTGACACTCATATACATATTTCGCAACCTCGCTGATAACATTGTCATTTGATATTAAATTGGTTGGTAGCGCGTGTTGTATTTTGTATTTGTCTTCAACATGTTTTAAAAAGTGCTTTCTTATATCGTCATATTTGATGCAATTATCTAAGAAATGAATTTCATCTTCGATTTCATTACATTCTAAACATAATCTTCTTTCCCTTGGAGTTTTAGTATATCTACCTTTTTCTATTTTAAGGTCGTGACAAGAAATTCTTAATTTACATAATGATTGTTTTGGGTTAAATCTTATGAAAGAGTTTGCTAAATATGGTTCCATTCTATATTCTGTAGTAATACTGTTGTCAAATTTAAGCTTTGATTCTGTTTCTGATTTTCTTTTCTTCCAAAATAATATGTATTCAGCTTTTAATTTATTTTGGACAACATGACATAACTTATTAATATTAAAAGTATGCTGGTTGTTCCAAACATGCTCCAATCCAATTAGGTTAAGAATTTGTTTGACAAGAGTAAACCAAGGTGTTTGATGATCTTCATTCTTTAACATGTTCGTGTATATGATTTTGATAGGAGATGTGTATGTGTGCGTGTGTGTGTGTGTGTGTGTGTGTGTGTGTGTGCGTGCGTGTGCGTGTGTGTGTGTGTGTGTGTGTGTGTCTGTGTGTGTATGCTTGTCTTTGTTGATAGAGAAACCAGTCGGCCAAGTGGTCACTTAATTAATAGGCTATTATTGTGTTGCATATATTATATGTTAGTCTATTAGGTTTTTTAATTAAAATTTCAGAACATTATTAATTTCGTCATTTTACATAAGATTTTTTTACTATTTCTAGTTTAACTTAGTGCTGGTTTGCTTTCATTGTGGAGTTTCCATTTTTTGCAAAGAGGACACAATTCTCTTGTAGAATATCCTCTTGCTCAAGTTCACATCCACTGGCCAGTCAAATTTAATAATTTTTGTGGCGGTACCATAGCCGATGAGGTTTAACCGAGGCGTGGTTACTGCTACACATATCTGTATTGTCAAAAAATCAGGACTTTACTGGTGTTGCACTGCCTCTGGGCATTGCCTCCAGTATTGTTCCCACCATCTTTGTATTTACAAATGTCCCATATATTTCTATGACCGAGAGGACGTAAAACACAATTTTTCATTCAGTCAAATTTAATACTTATCTGTATTGTTAAAAATTCGGGACTTAATTGGTGTTGCACTGCCTCCGGGCATTGCCTCCAGGATCGTTCCCCATCTTTAACTTCTCAACTAGAGAGAGATAAAGAGAGAGAGAGAGAGAGAGAGAGAGAGAGAGAGAGAGAGAGAGAGAGAGAGAGAGAGAGAGAGAGAGAGAGAGAGAGAGAGGCCATAAAAATACTGACTCCAGGTTTTTTTCCATTTACAAAAAAAAAAGGTTTAAATGTGACGGCACCATCACCACACACAAAAAGATGCCATCTAAATTCCCATTTTATCACCGTCCTTGAGCCATCTAATAATATCATGCTTTCAATTCGTTCAAAATCATTCCTAACACCCTCCTCACCTCCCCCCCTACCCCAACATCCCTACTACTAAAACCTTCCACCTCCACTTAAAACTTTTCATCGAGCCCCTTTTAATGGTTTCCCCCTTTACTTCTTTCTCTTATTATCGCCTCCCCCCCCTTCCCCTCCTCCCCTTAGCTAAAGCCTCCGTCTCCCTGGAGCCTTTATCCCTTGCTATTGACAATTTTTTAATGTCTTCTTCCGAGGCTCGGTCCCCCGGGTTCACGCCACACCCCACTGACCTCTTAGTGACGCATACATTTTCATTTTTCGGTCGTTGGCTGTTCAGATCGTCTGCTACTTCAACTGCCGCGCGTCGCCTGCTTTTCTTTCCACCATTTTATGGCCCTCTTTTTTATGAAGAGTGCCTGCAACGGGGCTGACAGGAGTCGGACAAGCGTTCAAAACTACCTAGTCGTAGATCATCTTAGTGGGCTTCTACTACTACTAGAGGAGTGGGAACTTAGGGAAGGGAGCTTTTCTCTGCCCACAACTAGCTACTCCTTTTTCCTAAGTTTATAGTTCCCTTCCTTTCTTCCTTTCTTTCGTCTACCTTTCCCCATCGACCAATCTCGGTCTCTCTGTCTCTGTCTGTCTGTCTGTCTCTGTCTCTCCATTCTGTGGATTTCTTACGCTAACATTGCGAAAGTGCCTGTTTAACTTTTGTGAAACAAGCCAAGTTGTTGACCGTTTCACAAAAAAGGGCAAAATTATGTTTGCGAATTTTGTGGAACAAGCAAAAGAATATTATTAGCGTTTGAAAGCGAGCTTCATTCCTGTTCTACGAAGCTATAAGAGGTTGGCAAATGCCCTGTTGTGAACTCATATTACGTTTGACAATGTCCGGTTGTGATGCAGCGTTATGTTGGTTTGCTTTTGTCTGTTTGTCGATTGCCCATCACACTTGGAGTCCGGATCTTGATATGAAATTGGCGGTTCACTGCAGGGCGTCCACAGCTTGTCTTGGAGGGGCTCGGGCATTGGCCAGATCTCCTCCCTCAGCGGCTGGTGGCTCCCACAGTCCTGCAGGATGTGGGCCGTGTCCTGCTCTGTTTCTCCGCATGAATCTTCCTGAACATATGTTGGTTCAGTCTGTTGTGCCCTGTCCTCAGGGGGAAGATGACCACATGTTGTGATCTGGGTAGCAGGTGGTAGCTGTCTTGTTGCTGGGCGTCCTGTGCACAGACTTTGGTTATGCTGGAAAATTGTCCATTGTCCATCCATGTTACGTTAGACAGTAAATCTTACACAGTTGTGTCCCTATGTTGCAGCTCAGCTGGGTGTTTTTGCTGCCTTGGACAATGCCCCATTACGTTAAGCTACGTGAAGCTACATTACGTTACGTTGTGAAGCTATTACATCAGACAGTACGCCATTCTGTCCCTATGTTGCAGCGCAGCTGTGCATCATTGTTGCCTTGGACAATGCTCCATTCCGAATCTACGTTACGTAGCGTTGTGAAGCTATGTTACATCAGACAGTACCCCGTTGTGTCTCTATGCTACAGCACAGCTGTGTATCTTTGCTGCCTTGGACAATGCTCCATTCCGAGGTAACGTTACGTTGTGAAGCTATGCTACGTTGGACAATATCCGGTTGTGACATATTGTTAAGATGTCAAATTATGTTGAGTCGCATAGTTTTCAGTTATATACAGCCATGTTACATTGAACAATATCCGATTGTGACGAATCCTTAAGATGTCAAATTATGTTACGTGGCATAGCTTTCAGTTATACAGCTATCCGGTTGTGACACATTGTTAAGATGTGCCCTGACAGTGCCCTGTTGCAAAGCTATGTCACGTTCCACAATAGCCTGTTGTGCAGCATTAAGAGAGTGAGATTGCAAAATGCCTTGAAATGGAACGCCACTTGGTGTCTTGAGAGCTAATTTCTTGCTTTCCTTGATTCTTGGATGGGTAAAACAAACATGCTGTCTGGACCCAGCACATAACACATGGGGTAATATAGCAAAAATACCAAACTAAGGGGGCTTTCCAACATGATTTGAAATTTTAGCAAATTAACAACAAACTGCAGAGAGTGAATCACTTGTGCTTTAGTTGACAGAACTGTAGGCAAAATCAAAGTCTCCTAGGAGCAAAGGATCCTCTTCTTTAAAACACACTGATGTGAACTCTTGCTGGTGAGAAATGATAATCCCGATACAGTTCCACACTGTAATTATTTCTAGATGTTGTATTTATCTCATTAAATTTTGCATAATTATTCATTTGATCTACCACAGCAGCCATTTTGGTTTGATTTAACTGTAAGCATTGTGATTCAGAGGTACTGGGGGCACCTCTAAAGCTGGTGGGCTAAACTAGGGTTGAATTAGCACTTAGCTAGTGGAAACTGACCCCATGCAACGATGGTTAACTTTAGCTGTACAGTTAACCCCAAATCTAGCTAAAAGCTAAGGGATTTAGCTTCATACTAGCGCTAACTTTCAGTCAAGCAATCCACCCTAGCTACTAAGCTTGCGACAGCCTGTCAAATCCGAGAGCTAAGCTGTTCATAGTTTTTTCATGAAAAATGCGTTCCGGTTAACGTAGCAGTGTGAATTACTGAACCGATTGTGACGTAACATGGAAAGCACGCCCCACTTTCTCCCTTTCTACATACCCCCCCCCCCCCTCTCCCCTTTCTTTATTCCGGCCGCCACTTTAATTACAATTCAACATCAAACCTGTCGCCGATTAAGGTGCTTATCTCTTTGAAGCCCGTTTTACCCTCCCTGTTAGCTTGTGACACCCACATTGGCGGTCTCCCTTTGTTCCCCGTATCTCCTTTCTGATCACGAGAGGGATTGGAGAGTGACACGTGCCAGTGATGTAACCGGCGCGTGATCGTTCTGTACTAGTATGCATAATATTATAGCGTCATCTTGTGACTTGTCGACTGCTATAAACCAATGATAGGCTCTCGTTGTTTAAAATTGGAGGGGAAATTTGAGTAGTGAGGAAAGTCCCCACCTAAAACATGCTCTCTCACAAGACGCTGAAACCTGGCTGAAGCAACATTGCAGAATCAACCTCTCTCCCAGCCAGTCCTAATAGCCCAACTACAGGGCATCGTGGTCAGGACGATCATCCCTGACTCACAAGCATCAAGATGGGAACGCCGCAAAGACGCCCCGCACCCAGAATCCGCGAGGAGACCACGCTTGAACCGTGCCATCCCGCAATGCCGTAACCGGAACGACTGGGAGCTACTCTCACCTGACGAGCAAGCCTAGTCAACCCAGCACTCGCCGATCCCTACGGAGGAACTTCAGCACAGCTATGAGCTAAGTCCCTAAGGCAGTGCCAAAGAACACTAACCAGAAACCAGGACACTTAGTGACCCTTCCCGCTTGGGGCTAACCTTCTAGAAAGACAAAAGTCTTGTAAATCCTTTCGGATTTCATTGTTTTTCATTCATATTTTGTTTCGGCGCCATTGAGCTGCTTTATTATTATTGTTGCATAATCTTATGCAGATTTTGTGAGTAAATAAAATACAAGTGTCAAATAATTCTGAACCCTTTGGTCAGACTGATGAGTGGAAGTCTTGTAATTTCATGTAAAACCCTACTTCTCTCTGTCTGCCATTTAGAGCAAATCAACCACTTGTATTTCTTACAATCATACGAGCCAGAACCCGGGCACAAATATAAATTTATTAGATGAAAAGGGGCCGGGAAAGTTGCTCATCTCCCATACCCTAGAGAAGTGGGTTAAAGGCAAATTTTCTATTTGAAAATTTAACATAGTAAAAGTCTTCCCTAGAGACTTAGCCTTTTAACCCATTCCCTCGTCACACCGATCACCATGAAAACTGGCAGAACTGTCTCCCACATCCTAAGGATGATGCCTGTATTGTTATTGTAACCCAATGGCAAGCTATAGAAACGTGCTTTCATTGAGCTTGACTTTTTGTGACACCGCGGTAGATAACAGTTACTGAACCGATCATTCTCAAAAATTGAGAGAATCGTCCAAACGTCCCGACAATCATGCCCATTATATCCGTTCGCCCAAATGACAAACCATGTTAACTGTACTCCCATACAATTACTGGGAAAATATCCATATGGTTTGCCATCTTTTTTTCTTTATTTACCACAAAAAAACTGCTTTCAGTGCCCTAAGCGTCAATCCCCTAATATAGTAGAAGCTTTATTTATAGCACAGGGGACGAGGCATGCTTTGGTGCCAAATACAGTAGAGCCTGTGAGCATGGAACTTGGCATAGTAGTACCGCGAGTTTCACCAACGAGGAAAAGGGGACGATTTATGTTCTGAAAGAATCCCGTAAATCTGGCTGGGGACCCCGATTGAAGCGTCGTTTCTGCCTTTCATTCCTCGCCTCCTCGCCTCTCCCTACCAGCCTCATTCACAGCACTTCGGTATTGTTCGGCATTAGTCGGCATTGTCCGGGTGTCCGCTCGCGCCTGAGTCTCTGGGTGTCGTAAATAACCCGAGGCGAACAAATTAATTTTCGCTCAGCCTCTTCGGGTCCTACTTGTTGTTGTGGTGGTGGTCGGGGTTGGGGTGGTCGGGGTTGGGGTGGGGGGTGGGGTGTGACAAGGATAAGAGGGGAACCAGTTGAGTGGTCCATGTATCTAAATTCTGTCTTTCTGTTCTGTTCCTGTGTAGTAGCCATGAGCTTGGACTTGTGGGGCAAATCTTGAGCCAAAGCTGACTAATCTGTTTTGTGGAGGGACAGTCTACCTGTTGATTGAATTTTGTTGTTGTTTTTTGGTCACAGTTGGTTCCACCAAAAAGCCTGAATATACAAAGAGCTCGCAGTCCGCAGCTGACTGAAGCCGGTTTTTTTTAAAATTATTCACACCCTTTCACCTACACTACAGCTGGGGATCATTGTGAACTCACTCACACTAGCACTTCCTACCTTCCACCTTTTCACCTTCCAGGTGGGAAGTGAGAAAGTTGGTTTCATTCTTTGCAAGGTTTGTAGGCTGCGAAGTTATCACTCTTTGCGACATGTAGGCTTTTTGGTTCTACTTCATTCACCCATCCTCTTTCTTTGAATGGGGTATTATTATTTAGTATTATGAGCACCCTATTAAACATCCCTGCAAACTTTTGTTAACGCGTGTCTGTTTTTGGTTTAAACAAAGTTTATTGATATAATACATTGCAGTGTACACAAATTATTTCATGAGCAGTTACAAACATAAGGCTGCATCATGAATGTACTTGAATAGCTATGAGAAAATCGCATTCGAATAAGAAAAATAATGTCTGTTTTTATGTATCTTCTTTTTCTTCTGCGTTCCCAGGCCATATGGCCCTAACATGCAATGGGTGATATTGTACGTATGTATCCAGTTTTCACTGGTCTCCCCGCTGCGTTCAGCCGACACCTTCCGATTTCGGAGGAGCTCAAAGGAGAACATTATTTGGAAGACATTTTGAATAAAAGCAGGAGAATGGACCAATAGGCCTCTCACCACAACTTTATAAACAAGTAATGTCCCATATGGTCTTTTTAAGAGCGGGAGGACGTAAAGCTTTAACTTTGCAATAGGCCTAAGTCAGATAATAGTACATGATACTAATCCGAAAAGGAAAAGGCAGAGTCAAGGAGAGTGATAGATTAGAGGAAGTTCACAACACATCTTCCAGAAGGTGGGGGAACTATTTATACTGAAAGATCCCATGGGGAGGGTTTTATCCATCAATCTATAAACGTATTTACTCAAAAAGCTTAAATGAGGTTTCAAGTAAATTTTGTCGAGGTTCAGCATTGACCAAACCCTATTTAGGTGAAAAATAGTCATTTGGATGCATGACAAAAATGATTCAGTTTGATTTCCTTAGGTATGAGTGGGTTAGAGTACTCAAACCAATATCAAATGGAGACAAAATATAAATATTGTGTAATGTTAGGTATCATCCATTCGATTCCAGTTTTCCTACACGCATGCATTTTCATGAATGAAAACTCTGAGCTTGCTCAAGTTTCGCTGCACAACTATCGTAACTAAGCAAATAATTTCACTCTCTCTTCTGTTAAAAAAAGGATCTTATTGAGAGTTGTACGCATTCTTTAACTTCCTGCTAACATGTGATGGGCACCTTTGCAAAAATAATAACTCTATGGAAAAAAATGCTGATGCACCTGTACGTGTTAGAACAATCATTGTCTCATCAATAATTACTTCTTTGATATTAAATATGGGAATCTGCTGCGCTACACAAGTTTTCAAGTACAGCTTACTTAGGCTTTTTTTCCTCTTTAAACAATATACATGCCACGGGAAACTTTGGAATCCGGGAAAATTCCGAATCTTCCCGGGAAAAATCAGAATTCCGATTTTTCCCGTGAATATTCACAGGAAGATTCCGAATTTTCCCAAGCAAGTAGCTGCATGCCATAGAAAACGATTCAATTGCAATTCAAAAACATTTAGAGTCCAAATTAGTTTGTAGTGATCACAATGCACTTAACATTAGGAACTCGTCCACAAACATACCTAATTATCAAGTTATGTATTTGTACCTTATAATGTGGAATATTCCACATCAAATACAGCTAAGAAAGAGATGTTTTATTGGTAAATTACTGCATGAAATATAAATAGTGTATCAATTATATGATATATTATCGATACCTTTCCATGACAAGTTCTTTGTAGGCGTTCCATAAACGTTTGTGAAGGCGTGTGAGTATTTAATTTGATAACAAAAAGGACAGGACATGAAAATCAATACTAGTTTATATATACACGGTATGCACATCTGCATTGCTAAAAAAAATCGGGACTTAACTGGTGTTGCACTGCCTTCGGGCATTGCCTCCAGGGTCGTTCTCACCATCTTTATATCTACTGATGTCCCATATGTGTCTGTTCCGGACCGGAGGACGTTAAGCAGAATTTCATCAGGACATAAAAATTGTGCAAGGGCACATAAATATATCTTCATCTACCTCGCTGCCTGTCAGTGTGTCTGTCTGTCGTCTCACCGGCTCATATGTATAATATGACTCATATTATGAGTCACAATGTTGTATTGCTTCGCTTCACACTGCGAGACAATAAAGACATCTCTCTCTCTCTCTCTCTCTCTCTCTCTCTCTCTCTCTCTCTCTCTCTTAGTTATAGGTAATGTGTGTGTGTGCGGGCGTGTGTGAGTTATGTGTGTGTACGTGCGTAAATGTTCCCGTGACATACACACTGTCACCCCCCCCCCCCACACACACACACACACACACACACCGACAAACAGACAGACACAGAGAAAATCAAGAGATGCAGTCTATCAATCGAAAATCAGCTGAATGTTACACAACAAGCAAAGAAAGCAGCCAGCTACTACGCCATTATTACAGTTCCCCGCACAAAACACACAATACCGTACAATACGGCTAATCCCAACAATCTTTGCTTTGTCTTCTTACACCTCACCGCACTGGTAGACGTTTCAGCCTCAACGAAGCAGAAACACAGTGAGATACTGGTTGCTTGTGTCGTTAACAGGAATTGTCGTCGCAAACACAACACACACACACACACACACACACACACACACACACACACACACACACACACACACACGCGCGCGCGCGCGTGGGCACGCACACACGCACATGCACACCCACCCACACCCACCCGGGGTCTTGTGTCCAGAAGGTCGCTCCACCGTCCGTCCTTTGACGGTGAGGGGATTTCTCCATCGAGGGACTTCTCTCCAGGTGGAGACTCGCTTGCTGGTCCCACTGAGGCGACTCTGCACACGGATCATAGGGGTTGGGTGAGGGGCGGGTCGTGTATATTTCCCTCCCCCTTCCAACATAATGATATATATATGTGTGTGTGTGTGTGTGTGTGTGTGTGTGTGCGTACAAACATGCGTGCATATGCATATATAAATGTGTGTGTGTGTGTTAGCACGCCCGCGCGTATGTGTGTTGTTTCATACTCTTATTTTATTCTTGTAATTAATGTAAAATTTCCTGAAAATGTCAGCCAAATCGGACGAAAAAAGGGGAAGAAAAAGAAGAATAAGAAATAAAACCTCTTACAAATGAATGAATTTTGGTGTTTTACGTCCTCTCGACTAAATACTACTACTACTACTACTACTACTACTACTACTACTACTACTACTACTAATAATAATAATAAAGAAATTCTTCTATAGCGCAACACTTCACATACAAAATGAGCTCTTTGTGCTTTACAACAGAAATGATGAATGAGAAGATAAAATAACACTTAAAGATTTTTTTAAATGCCGAAAAATACATGTAAAACAAACTAACATAAAAATCAAGAAATAAAATCTCTCACACACACACACACACACACACACACACGCGCGCGCGCGCGCGCGCATGCGCACACACACACACACACACACACACACACACACACACACATGCATGAGAATACCCCACCGATTAATCAAACTCAGGAAATAATATTTTGTGGAACAGAAATTGGAGTCAGTTGTAGTACTGTTTGAAGAGATAGGTTTTAAGCGCTCTTTTGAAAGAATCTGAAGAATTTGCATGTCGAATTTCAAAGGGGAGAGAATTCCACACAATAGGTGCACAGAAAGAGAAAGAACGGTGGCCAAAGGATTATGTCTTGACTTAAGGAATCTGGAGAATTCTGTCATCAGAAGAGGAACGGAGATTTCGAGAGGATGTGTAACGGGACAAAATGTCAGCCATGTAAGCAGGAGAAGCAGTGGTAAAAAAGCCATAGCAGAGAGAGAACAGTTTGTAATCTATTCTAGCTTGAATGGAGAGCCAGTGGAGCTTAGCAGCAGAGTTTTAAACACGTTGAAGCTTGGACAGAAGGTAAGCAGGGCAACCAGAGAGAAGTGCATTACAGTAATCAAGTTTAGACAGAAGTAAAGAGCATACTAGAGTGTTGGTAGCCTGAGCCGACAGATAACGGCGGATGGAACTGATTTTTTGAATTTCGAGATAGGCTAGTTGACAAACTTTTGAAACATGAGCGGCCATAGACATTTCTGCTGATAAAATGACTCCTAGATTTCTGACAGACTGAGAGAATGGAATATCCGCTGTACACACTTGAATAGAGGAAGGCTGAGGAATAGGGAAATTTGTTTTCTTCGATTGCATAAGGAGAGCTTTTGTTTTTTCCTCGTTCAGTTTCAGTTTGCTTTGGGTCATCCACGTTTTTACATCACCCATACAATGCTGAATGTTCTGAATGGTAAAGTGTGTATGAATCGATGGAGAAGAATCACATAATTGAGTATCATCTGCAAAGGACTGTTTAGAGACAAACATTTTTTAATGAGTGACGAGAGGTGCTTCGTATACATTATCAAAAGAATAGGCCCTAACAGTGAGCCCTGGGGCACACCATACTGAAGAGTTGCAGGGTGTGATCTTAGATCGCCGCTCATAACAGTTTGGGTTCTTTCTGAAAGGTAAAATTTTAGCCAAGAGAGGGCAGTGCCAGAGATTCCATACGTTGTTTGTAGTCCGTCAAAAGCTGTGAGGTGATCAATGGTGTCAAATGCTGATGATAAATCCAAGAGCACCAACAGCGAAACATCTCCCTTGTCTAGAGCTATCAGAATATAATTGATTATTTTTATGAGAGCCGTTTCTGTGCTGTGGTGTGGGCGGTAGGCGGACTGGGACGGGCTGAGGAGATTGTTAGCATTGAGGTAGGCAAGAAGCTGTTGTAGCACGACCTTCTCAAAGATCTTGGATAGGAAGGACAAATTAGAAATAGGACGGAAGATTTTGAGATCGTTTGATTGCTTGATTGTTTGATTTTCAAACATGTGTTTTCTGTGACTATTTTTCCTGTGACTTTTCTTCCTATCAAGTCTTGTTATTTTTTTCCGTTACATTTTTTCCCCTGTGACTTTCTTTCCTACAATCCTGTGCGCATTGCTGTCCCATCAAAACGTTTTTATTCTTTCTTAGCGACAGAGTTTTCAAATAACAACACCGCCTATGGGGCCACCAATGGACAACTGGACAACACAATGGTCACTGCATTGGACGCTGTCCTGTGGTCAGCAGGCAACGAGGCTACACAAGCTGCCCAGACGTTTTTTGTGCCTCAGCGGGTTGATGGCACGTCATCAGCAACGGGTCGGAAAACAGATAAACACTAGCAGCTAAATAGACTAATATACGTGGGTTGTTCAGTCAAGTTTGGCAACCGTCCTGCCTTTTGTAATCCATAAAACATACAGGTTGGTGGCACCAAAGAAAACTTCATTCCTTAACGCATTTGCTTGCACACTATCATTGTGATGTCATGTCCTACGTAAGTGTATGAGGTCATTGAAAATATGATGTAAGCACGTGTGATAAAAAAAGAAATCGTGGATTCTTGAACTGACTTGTTCACTTGCTGTAACTTCATAGGGATAAAACTTAGGAACTATTAAATGAAAATTCATTCTGATTTGACAGACATTTATGGCCGAATGTGTACTTCTTATTGCACTATTTGCAAATGTGTTGAAGTTTTCAATCCTGGAAAACACAGCTTCCAAAAATGTCACCCTCTAGTTCACTTTATTGCAGTCCTGAATGTGCAAAACATGTGTTTTTTCAAGACACTGACTAATAAAGATTCACAAGAAGAGTATGGTAGTCAATGTTTAAACCATCTATTCTATAGACATCACTTAGCTCCACATGATATTCAATTTATTGTATTTTATTTTAGATTGTTTGGCTGGACGAAATTTTCTGGCACCTAGACCCTCGCAAAAAGCTCAAAATCGCAGCTCTGACCCGTCTCAAAGAAGCTACCAAAGTGACCTTGAAACCTAGCGTAGAGAGTTGGAACTGTGCATGCAAAGAGGAAAGGTGATCTTCATAGGAATGCAAAAGTTTGAAGTCCGTGAACTCTTTTGTTCCTGTTTTATTGACCCGTTGCCAATGTTTAATGAACAACCCACGTATAAAGGGTGACATCACATGGCCACACATTGGACTCACATAGGTACTGCTTGTCAATACTCTTGCTGGACAATGCTATCTCAGCAAAGTGGCATACCCCCAGAGGCGGATTGGGGGGGGGGGGGCAGTTTGGTTACGTGGGTTCTGGACCCCTACCCAATCCACTCTCGCCTAAAAAAAATATAAAAAGAGAAAAAAAAGAGGAGGAAACCCATGACCTCATGTAATTCCATGCATGTCAGAGTTTTAGTTTATTCTCCCAGGAGAGGTCTTCATTGCGTCTCTTACATTCGAATTACCGTCAGCTTCCAGACCCCACAACCGACTCATTGGAACCACCCCTTCCTGACTAACTGATCCGACCCTGTACCCTTTGGTAAAATCTTAATAACAGGCCTTTAAATTTGTTTTGTGTGATCGCGTGGGGAACAGACGATTTTCTGGGATTTTACTCTGTAGCCTAAAGGTCTTTTAATGTTATCATGATTGTAACCATGACGGATGTTTGTGATGCGTTGCTCATTTGGCGTGGCACACGTAGGCCTACAGATTATCATGCCATTTTAAAGGCGAACTCCGTTTTGCAGTGCCAAGTGCGTAAGAAAAAGTAGGCTCCTTTATGGCTGGATATCAGCTGTCGTCAAAGCTGCCATCTTGGGATAAATCTCAGGAGTGAGCTAGTTGGATACGACGCCATCTTTATCCCAGGATGACGGCTGGGCCCCTCTTAGGTCATTGCCTGGAAAAGGCAAATGGAAGAAAATCATGTTTGATTATTTAGACCTGTATTGCGTTGAATTTTCAGCCAACATTTCTGTGTTGAGGGGGAAGGCTACGTTTTGTAGCAGAACATCTAAAACAGCTAGCCTACATCCCTTGAAACGGGCATGACAAAGATTACCTCAGCAGGTGAAAATAATCCAGGGCTAGACCTTGTTGTAACAGGGGAACCCCGAAGTACATAATTTATGGGGGTAAAACCATCAGTGTCACGCGCACCAATGTTTCCAAACGATCGCTGTTCCGTGAAACGCGCGCCCGCCCCGCGGATAAAAGCAAGGTTTACTTTTACTCCGGCCACTGGCTCAGTGTCATCGTAAGTGGTTTGGAGGAAAAACAAGACGGGGAAATTGCGCCATTGTGACCACTTCCACGCTTCAATGGCAACCCCCCGCGGAACTGACGGCGGGTGGTTGTCGCACGCCCGTGATATGAGGGCTTGTGGAGATTGTATTCCCAGGTTACGCCACTGATCCCTCAGGGGTGCTTTCCTTTCCTTAACTGAAGCTTTTCTTCAGTGTCTGCGGTTTTGTCCCCACGATCAGCCTGTTACGTCTATTCTGTTAGTACAACTTTTGCAGCTCTTGTACGTAAACCACCTCGCCCCTTGTTGACGCTGATGGTGAGGACTCTGGATCTGCGGTTGGCCCCTATCTAAGTCTGGTAATCCGTCAAGGTGTGAATCAAGGAATTTGACACGGAATTAGGTTGGTCGAACGTCTTGAAGAGAGAAGAGCCTAGGGTGGAGGTAATGAAGGGGAGGGAGTATAGTCGAGGGGAATAGGGACTGAGATGTGAGGACTGTGTACAGTACAGTGTCCATTCACAATGCTTCCCATTTTGTGTGTGTAAACGAACGATAAGATTAGTGTACACCCCCGCCCACCAAATTCTCTGTCCCTGGCTTTTAAGTTATTTCAGGACCATTATTTAAAGACCCACCACGTCACGTGTCAAAATAACGGGTTTCACGTGTTTTCCCTCTTATAGCTGGCAAGAAATCTTAGGAAATTTTCCTAGCATAAGAGGGAATGTGACACGTGACGTGGGGGGTCTTTAAGCAGCTCAATAACACAATGCAAACTGAGGCTTGATGTGGGCCTGATTAACCCTTTCATCGCCAAAGTCGCATTTTAGCACCACAGTGATTTAACACCTATGTCACTAAAATGCATCAAATTGGGGTCTATTATCCAAAGACCCTGTTGTCTTAGTTTTGGGAAGTAAGGATAGACCTTATTTTATATCTGTCACAGAAGAATCCCCAATACTGCAGATGGATTTTGTTCTCTATCCAGGTAAATGTAATGGAAATTGTTGGTTGAAATATGGTTGGCGGTGAAAGGGTTAATGAAAATGCGCCATCAGTTGTTAGGGAAAGTAGATCTGACTAGAGTTTATTATTTAATTGTTGGTGCCACCAAAGACCCTTGTGTAACGGTCTTTGGTGTCATTGGCAATGTCTGTATCAAATGATAGATGGATGGATACACTGGAACTAGATGAAGGCAATAAAATGATTTTGGACAGTAATGGAAAATCATGGTATATTAGTCTCTTTGTGGAAGACTGTGACTCTCAAACGACGGGGCTTTTGCAGTGTATTTAGTGCTGCAGCCAAAGAGATGGGTTGGCCTTTGGGAACATTCTTCAATCGTCCTCAAATCCCTTGGACCGAGTGACTGGGGATGATACATCTCCGCTATAAACAAATTCTAGCCCAGCCCGCAGGAATAGCATCTGCCGCCTAGGCCTCTGCTATCTGTCAGTCATGATCGGAAACGACTAACTGGCATGCACAGATTAAGGATCGCAAGTCTACCTACTGCAGCTAACCCATACATTAATCGAAAACGTGCTATCACTTCCAACAATACTCACACACACGCGCGCTCGTGCACGCACATTTCGCATACTGACGCGCGCGCATGTACACACAGTATTAGACACCGACTCACATACGCACGCACACGCACGCACACGCACACACACACACACACACACACACACACACACACACACACACACACACAGAGGGATACACAGGCAATTTTATTCCTGTTTTATCTCAAGACATATATCTCTGTGGATAGTACAAGACGTGCGTGTGTGAACTTCTGTGCAATGCCCCCCCCCCCTCTCTCTCTCTCTCTCTTTGTGTGTGTGTGTGTGTGTGTGTGTGTGTGTGTACGTGCGCGCGCGCGCGCGGCGTATGTATGTACGTGCGTGCGTGACACTGGTGGTTTATTCCCATAAATTATGCACTGTGGTGCAAACAATTTTTAATCCTTTGTCTACACTTTAAACATTGTCTTCTTGTCTTTATGCAAGCTTATTCAGGCAGTTATTATTGGACTTTCTGCTCGCCTGTTTTTATAAAAGAACGGTGATATATAATCAGTTGTTCACAAAACGTTATTTTTACTCATGCATTCTGTCGTTTCCTTCCTCAGCTGAGCGGTCCTCATGTTCTGATTGTAAAAGATACTGTATATTCTATGTTGTATTTGTATTAAATATGTAAAGCGCTTAGAGCCCTAAATCAGAGAAGAGGCGCTATATATAATTAGTATTAGTGCTTTGAGAAAAACAAAACATTTTCACAACAGCCGTAGTCCTCCGAAGTCGGAGTGTGGCTGCCCACGTGGCGAACGGTCACACACGTAATGTTCTCATCCCTAGCCGTTTGCATTTGTACCAAGTGCTTCGGCTTTGGGGATGATCCCTGGAGTCTTTGAGCCAGGGTAAGACAACAACAACAACTGCCGTAAGCCTACACACTATTAATGGAATGCAAAACAGTCGTAAACCCGTATTTAAAAAAATCTGAAAGATGTTCAAAAGAATAATATAGATCCTTTATCACACAGCTCATAATTACATGCTTGTAGAGTGACCCTTAATTATTTTTGTGACTACCTTAGTACTGTGTCCTTAGTTCATGTACTTAGTTCTGGAAGACTGGACGGACACTGGCTACACCTGTCCATTTCTCTCTGTCTCTCTCAATTATTAGTCCCCGAGCCGAAGGTTCGGGGAACTATTGTTTTTGTCTGGTCCGTCCGTCCGTCCGGCGTCTGTCCGTCCGTCCGCCGTCTGTCCGTCCGTCCGGCGTCCGTCCGGCTATTCGTCCGTTTTTCTCAAAAACTATTCAGTCTATCATCATCAGATTTGGTATACTACTTTGCCTAGATGCAAGCTATCCACTGATGTATTTAGTCTAAACATGGGATAAGCCCGCTGTGCCCTAGGCCCTTTGTGTCACAGGCCCGAGATGTCCCACGTCAAAACTATTCAGTCTATCATCATCAGATTTGGTATACTAGTTTGCCAAGATGCAAGCTATCCACTGATGTATTTAGTCTAAACATGGGATAAGCCCGCTGTGCCCTAGGCCCTTTGTGTCACAGGCCCGAGATGTCCCACTTCTTTCCGGCCGTCAAAACTATTCAGTCTATCATCATCAAATTTGGTATACTAGTTTGCCAAGATGCAAGCTATCCACTGATGTATTTAGTCTAAACATGGGATAAGCTCGCTGTGCCCTAGGCCCTTTGTGTCACGGGCCCGATATGTCCCACTTCTTTCCGGACGTCCATCCGTCCGTGCGTGCGTCCTGTTATCAGTTCTGAATGGTCTCCCCGCTGTGTGTACAGCCGACACATTCCGATTTCGGAGTAGCTCGGCGATGCTGCGAGGGGACTTTGCAGCCGCTCGGTGCTGCACTTGTTATAAGTTGGGGAGGCGGGTGGATTATGGTAGATAAGGGTCCAGGGAGGCGGGGTGGAGAAAAGATTTAGTACCGGTGTTACGTGAAGTATATCTCTCGTGAGATAAATCCCCTTTCTTCTTTCGAATTGTTTGATGTTTGGGAACAATTCGCCCCTGAATACATTCAGAAGCATCTTGTGGCGTCATAACTTTCTTTACAGTCCATTGACATTGTACAACGCACATGGAAACTGGTCTTCCACCGTGCAAAAAAAAAAAAATTAAATAAAAGTATGAAACATAAATTTACATTAACAAAATATGTAACTCGCACACCAATCATTCATCTGCTCTCTTGCTCACTCATCATGCAACCCACCACCACTTCTTCGCCTTTTGTGCAGCGGGAAGAGCAGAGGATTCATCACTAAATATTGAAAAATCAGTGATAAATTTCTGAAATTTATTATTAATTATTTTTGTCCGAATGGGCGTTTGTTGATATCGTCTGCCATTTTCGAAATTGGCAAAAGCAAGTGCATAGGTATATACATCGATTTCTCGGCAAAGATGTAGATTTATAGCCTCTCGCGGCTGAATTTCTCGGTTCTTTCCGCATAGATTGACACATAAATATCAATATTTTAAAAAAAATAGTTATCGCTACGGTTGTGGCGCTGCATGCATATTACGGTGACGGGGACTAATTTCACGGGAGGATTTATTTCTCATAACACCGGATCATCAAACACCACGCGATATGATGCAAAGCGCTGACGTAGGGCACGGAACGCATGAGAAGCGGCCATAGATAGGGGTGGAGCAGTCCCTGTTTCTTTTCACGGCAATAATCACCTTCAAGCGGAAGCCGGAAATAAATTGCAAAAGTGACTGACCTCCGTTGTCTGGCAACTGGTGTCAATAAAAACCAATACACAGTCAAGTGTCTTGAGCCCAGAGTTGACCTAACTTCAAAGAGCGATCAAGCACGCGCGCACACGTTGAGTGGCAGAAAAAGGCGGAGCCTACTTTCACCACGGTACATCTGTTTGAAGCAGCGCCCGGCAGGTGATTGACAGGCAAAGAGCGCCCCTGCTGGAGACTTGCCACTCGAGAGACCGCCTACCTTCCTCGACTATCTTGCTAAAAACCATGATTCCGCCGCAAAACAAAATAGTGCTACACAGATAGTTGTAGTTTTGCAAACTTGAATAAGATAACTTTTAAACAATCGATGAACAATTCTGATTTGAGATTAAGCTATTCAAAATGAGACAAATAGTGTTTATGTAAGGCTTTATTTTAATTTAGAAAGTAATAAAACTTGTCGTCTGCAAGCGTACGGATTTTGATGGCGCTCAGTGTCGGGGCTACATTGAGGAGCGACAGCGAAGTGCGATCACTCGTTCGTTTGCCTGGATTGGAAAAACTTGTGTTGACAGTAGGCTCTCATCACCTCTGATCTCCGAACTTGAGGCCTAAGGGTGGATTATACGTATTGTTTGTGCAGAAGATCAGATCGCTTTTTTTTTCCATTTAGACACTGGCACGCTACAAATACACGCCCAGTGAGAAGAAGCTGTGTGGTTGTGAATGCAGCGTGTTTCAGTGTTTGAACACACACCGACATACAGGTCATGCGGACTGTGTGCCGAGTAAACTGTGATCGCTGCTTCGGTTGTAGCACTGGGGGTGGATATGAAAAACAAGCGTGTGAGATGAATAGATCGTGAGTTCTGTGACAGAAAGCCCCCTCACAAAGAAGGCGAGCTCAGACGGCCCATTGTGTGTGCGGCTACTCGTGGGATGTTCTGGACCATGTGGGGGTACAAACTTCTGTTGTTCATCGCTCTGTTTTTGATTGTGTCGGGGGTGTCGTCGGGTCTGAGCCTGGATACACGACCCCACATGATGGGCAAGTGTGAACCCGTCACCATCCCCATGTGCCTCAACATGCGCTACAACATGACGCGGATGCCCAACCTGGTAGGACACACCAACCAGAAAGACGCGGCCATCCAAGTGCACGAGTTCATCCCGCTCGTGCAGATCGGCTGCTCCCGGTTCCTCAAGTTCTTCCTCTGCTCGCTGTACGCCCCCATGTGCACGGAGATGGTGGACGAGACTCTGATCATCACGGCGTGCAGGTCCATGTGCCTGGAAGTGAAGTCCAAGTGCGAGCCCATTCTGCAGAGGTTCAGCTTCGCCTGGCCCAACATGCTGGCCTGTGAGAAGCTGCCAGAGAAGAGTGACCCCAAGCGTAACCTGTGCATGGAGGCGCCCAGCGTCACCGATGAACCGGAGTTCGATGCGGGCACGCTGGGTAGTGATTTGGACGATAACAATATGGAATGGAGAAAGGTGTTTGCTGAATTCAATATCAGGTGAGCTGATTGACTCGAACAAGCAGGCAAAACAAACACGACACGAACAACAAACACCCCCCCCCCCCCCCCACACACACACACACACACACATACCCACACCACAAAACACACACAACAAAACCCCAGGAAAACAAGCAGAGGGTTTCAGTGAAAAGATCAACCAACCAAACGACCAAACAAAAACGAACCAGCCAGCCAAACAAAATCAAAAACGAAAATAAAATCAATAGTTCCTTTAAAGAAAACGGACACAAAATGTGTATCTTGTGATTGGATGTTGAAGAATAAACAACATTCAACGGTGTTGAGGGTGAACAATGTGTTCGAAAACAAACAAAACAAAAACACATTTTGAAGCAAAATCCACATTTTCGCCCATAAGAAAAGATAACCCATTGACGGAAAGAGCAATCTGCCTTGTTCTGTTCAGTCACAAAATATATTACCTCCCTTACGGTCGTAAATTAATTGAGTGCAGTGTATCTCTAAGATTTTATTTGGACACACGCGCAGAGAGAGAGAGCGAGAGAGCGAGCGTCAGTCAACATGTATGCAACCATGACGGCTAGCCTACTAGTTGCTTTCAAGTAATCTCATTGCTAAGTCCATTTTTATTTCGTGGTCAGTTGACTAATGATCAGTTTTCCCACATTTGTCTTCGTTGATACGTTGTTCAGTTTTCATGCAGATAGTCTTAGCGCAGGACTTGCCATTAAACCACCCAATAAAGCATTAGGGACCTATAAGATTGACACATTTAATAAGGTTGTCATTGATATCCAACTATAATATCTTGAAAGTAATAATAATAATAATGAGGAAAATTTATATTTAGCGCCCATCCTACTATGTACATAATGTAGGCTACATGGAGCTTTACATATTGATATAATAGAAATGGAATAAAGACATGAAGCAAAAATCCAATGCCATGAGCAGAAAATACACATAACAATCGGCAACAACAATAGTCACAATTCTGCCCTAGGGGAGATAATTTATGACAGAAAAGAGCACAGCCGATTGCTTTTTGTAGTCATAACAATTATCTCCCCAACGGGTCAGATCTATAATGTGAAAATCGCCAAATCGAGATAGACCGATATTCTGGAAAGCTGCGATGGAATTTGTGTACAGTGAAACTTATGCTTTGATCAAGAACAACCCCACACTCGATCAGGACATTAGGACAGCTGATGTTGGGGAAGTTACCAAAGGCCTGTTAACCCACAAGGCTACATGTGCCAGTGCAAATTATGCCTCCTAGCTTGAGACTGAGAGTCACAGTCATTCCCAAAAGCTTATGAATCTTTCCACTGCTGTAGAAAATTACAGCTCTCGGTTTACTGCAGTGATGTACTACCGATGATCGAAAAGTGATAGGACAAATTGTCCTCAGACAAGAAAAATCAATAGAACAATGTCCTGGCTCTTGCAGAAATCAGTAGAACAAAGATTGCCAGTGTGAAATATTTAATCAGACCAGTTGTCCTGACAGGGGACAAATCAATAGGACATTTATTTTCAGTTTTAGTAAGTCCTGTGTCCTATGATCCTAGGGACATCACTGTTTACTGTTGGCCCCAACTTCAGACTAATGTCAATCATACGTAGAAGATGAAAGGTGCCATTCTAGAAAAGGGACAACCAAAATAACAACTAGATTACTGGAAAAACAACCGAAGCGTGGAGAGAGAGAGAGAGAGAGAGAGAGAGAGAGAGAGAGAGAGAGAGAGAGAGAGAGTCCTTGATGTGGTAGCAGACCTGATACAATTCTTTGCAATCAATGAGGCTTTTCAACATGAATGGAAGTGTGACTACGTGCTTTAAGTGTGTGTGTGTGTTACTCAATTTAACGTCCTTCCACTAAAAGTGATTCAGACAAAATTATATTGTTGTGATGTTGGTGTGGTGAGTGTATGTGGATGTGCCTGTGAGTGTGTGTATGCATTAAAGTAAGTAACTGGATAGCTATACAGGCTTAATCATAACTCCCTCCACCCCCACCTCATTAAAATATTAAATGTACACTTAAAGAATATAACCGTGCGTGTGCATGCATGTGTGTCTGTGTGCATGTGTGTGTGGGCATGTGTGCATGTGTGTGTGTCACTGTGTGTGTGTGTGTGTGTGTGTGTGTGTGTGTGTGTGACAGAGAGAGAGAGAGAGAGAGAGAGAGAGAGAGAGAGAGAGAGAGAGAGAGAGAGATTTGAACGGGCTGAAGAGATCGAATCAACAGATAATAAATAGTCAGATTGGGGATCAGAACATAACATAGGAGAATGCGTTTGAAATGCCAAATGCTACTGAGGGAAATACACCAGTAAGAGAGGAAGGCGGATGAGGGAGAGGGGACAGAGTAAGAAACAGAGTGAAAAAGAGGTGTGTGTGTGTGTGTGTGTGTGAGAGAGAGAGAGAGAGAGAGAGAGAGAGAGAGAGAGAGAGAGAGAGAGAGAGAGAGAGAGAGAGACTCAGAGAGAGAGAGAGAGAGAGATGAATGAGAGAAAGGAGAAATAGGGGCATGAATGGAAAAATAAGAAAGAAATGGAAAAACAGAGCACCATAAAGTTATTAACGTAGATATTTAAATCGAAAATGACAGTTTTTCAATAAATAATAAGTAGGCCTAAACAAAAAATTCCAAATTAGTTTTTGATAAAATGATTGTGTAACTGATTTCAAAATAACCTGATTGATGATGATGATGACGACCAAAATGTTTATGAATAATGTTACAGTCATTTTGTTTGTACAATATTTGCATAAATTGGTTAGAAAGATAAAGTATGAAATTTCTGTTTCGATTTATCATTGTATGCATGTGATTTTTGTGCTTGTCTTAAATCGCAAAGTTTTTCTTTAGGGTGTATTTTTCATTATTTGATGTTACTGTACCTATAAACGCATACTCACACATGCGTGCATGCACACATACTCGTCCACACATCCTCATATACATGTACACATATGCGCATACTGCTACATACATTGACACATGTATGCGTTTTACTTTATTCGTGCGCATGCATAAAAGCGTGATCACAATCTTTCTGTGGCACAAAATACAAAGACCAATACTTCAAAGCAGACACCTGCTGCGATACTAAAAGGATGAGAGAGAGAGAGAGAGAGAGAGAGAGAGAGAGAGAGAGAGAGAGAGAGAGAGAGAGAGAGATGTCGGGTTAAGATAAGGGCAGTATGGGTGGGTAAGAGAGGTGGGTTAGTGACAGTTGCAGCTAAGGGAGACGGGGGCAGCACGGCGTGACTGCAAGAGAGACACCGAGACACATAACAGTGACAGTGTACCTTACTTCACCCGTCATTTGATCGATAGCTCTGCTTGCGGGTTGGGCAGGGATAGGGGTAGGTTGATGGGGGGCAATATTATGCTTGAAGTGGGCACAAGCGTTACCTGTAGTGCTTGCTCATCGGGCCATTCAGTGTTTGTAAGCCTTATACTATCATGAGAGATTTGTCCCAAATTCAGCAGGACACGAGACAGCTCTTTACGAAAGGTAGTCCTAGGAAGCGAGGACAACATTAGCTACTGAGTACAGTGATGTCCCAAGGCCCAGGTCATACGCATAGTCCTATTAAAACTGAAAATGTCATATTTTGTTCCTTCCTCTCAGTACAAAGTTCGATGGCTTGGAGTCAAAATGGTCTTTTGGGGGTCTTAATTTGGAATTTAACACTAGCACACTTTTATCTTGTTAATTATATCTGTGATACTTGCAGGGACCATTAGTACATTGAGTGCTGTGTGCAACGAATTATTTTCACAGCAATGAAACATGGTACAGCTTAGTTTTTTGTGGAAGACCATGGCTCAAATTAAGGGGCTATTTGCACTTAGCCGAAGTGATGCAACCATAGGGATTGGTTGGCTTTTGGCTATCTTCCCCCAAAAGGGTATTATCATATTATGTGTTAACACTTTATTATAAGTAGACTCTGTGACCGACATAATTGGAAACGACAGACGGATGTGCAATAGTTACTCGTAGTAGCAGCAGCTGCGATATATATGCATGTATTATAGTAGATGTGGTAACCGACTAGAAGTACTTACTAACCTAATGGTTTTAGTGGTACTAGTCGCATAAGCTTGCGAGCGCTTGGTTACGGGAAAGCAAATTACATGACAGTGGAAAGTTGGTAGCTTTTTCCTCTGATTATGGGTTTGAAAACGAACAAACAACACACACTGTTTGTAGCCCCAATTCACTTTGAAAATTGAGAGGACCAGCACAAGTTGATTTTTTTTTATGTAGACGAGGACTATTCGCCCTCTAAAGGTAGGCCGCTAAACATAACTCTGTGTTACGGAGAGAAAATAATGACTGCAAATGTTCTTTATTATTTTTGTTTTGTGTATTTTTAACACATTTTGTTTGAATATTTGCACATTTTCTCTTCCTCTTTCTCTCTCTCCCTCTCCCTCAATTTACTCTCTCTCTCTCTCTCTCTCTCTCTCTCTCTCTCTCTCTCTCTCTCTCTCTCTCTCTCTCTCTCCCTCAATTTACTCTCTCTCTCTCTCTCTCTCTCTCTCTCTCTCTCTCTCTCTCTCTCTCTCTCTCTCTCTCTCTGTCAAAATGCCTTTGTTATCCCCCCCCATTCTTTTCATGCATTTTTCAATTTCTTTCTTTCCTTTTCTTATGTGGTTGCCCCCTCTCCCCCCTCCAGGGCATGGTGTAAAGAAGTTTAAGCTTATCCGTTTATTCGTATTCGTATTCTTCCCCTCCATCTCACCCTATCCCCTCTCTTCTTTTCTTTGTTGACTAAGTACAATAATTAGCGGCAACAGGTTGAATCAGCCTTTAAAAAAAAATGTTGGTGACCATAGGCATGCATCAATTGATCTGGTGAGGTCGCTTACAGCTACTGTGATCAATAATTGATTAAACAAAAAGGTGTACATAAGTGCTAATACTAAAATGGCATAGTAAGTAATATGCTTATGTACAGTGGACGAGAATGAAAAGAGGGATTGGAGATGGGGTGGGTGGTGGTGGCTGGGGCGGGCAGTACCCAAGCTGATTGATGAGCCTAGCAGAGGGCGAGTAGGCCTACGGGGGCAGGCTAGCTAGCCATAAAGTTTGATGGATGGGTGATTAACGCTTTTACATCACGGTGGTCAAGCGGGTTTGGGGTTATGGTCCAGCGAGCAGCATAGTACATTCTACACGTTCAAGGTCGACAAATTGAGCAGGTCGACTAGATTGGCTGGACTGGTCGGAGTGGATGAGTGGTTCGGACCCAGAGAGATTTGTGTGGTGTTAATCATATGGGCTTACTTAGTATCGATAGGTAATCAGTTATGCTAAGATTGCTCGGTAAATATGATACGTGTATAATGATATTTTGTGTCAACGTTCATCATTGATTTGAGCAGGTCGACTAGGTTCAGTGGCTGGTCGGAGTCGATGAGTGGTCCGAGAGATAATCTAGTTGTAGCTCGATAGATAAACATAATTAAGTTTGTTCTGTTGGTATTGCTCCTTAGCTAATATTTATAGTTTATTTTAGATATGAAGCTCAATGAAATATTAGTTCTGTCAATGTTGCCCGGTAAATAATATTTTGTGTTGATGTTTGTCTGTAGATAATTTGTGCTAAACGTACAGCACACTGACACACACACACACACACACACGCGCGCGCGCGCGTATGCACGTACGCGCGCGCACACGCACGCACGCACACGCACGCACGCACACGCACACGCACGCACACACACACACACACACACACACACACACACACACACAGAATGAGAAAGAAGGAGGGAGAGAGAGGGGGGGAGGAAGGGAGGGTGTACCTAATTTTAATTAATTTTCTAAACGGAGAAGTGGCGACTTGCGACAAGCAAGTAATCTGATAAAAACGGTGATATTTTAAACTTGTATTACATAAACACAACGCCATCGTAGTAGAGACAGCGAATTTTCGGTTTATTATAAAACCATTTACGAGCCAGAAAGCTGACCAACTAACAAAAAAACAGCAAATCATTCATATCACAAACGTTGATGTTCTCTTGTTCTGATAATCGTTCAACAAAAAAAGGATACTAAGTTGGCACAGAGGTGGAATTAATATGCCACCATGTGCGTTGGACATAAAATTCTGGTCGTGTAATTACAATTGTATGCTGTCAGGAAATACACTAAACCGTAAACGTCCCTAATGCTGTGTAGGTGTTAGGCTAGTTAGTTAGACTATCATTAATTAATGTCAATCGATTGTTTTGCAAGCTACCATTGACGCTAATTGCTACATTTAATGTCCCAGTTGGTAGTTAAAGTTCCACGACCTAATAGTAATACACCAAGCCTAAGCTCGGTATACTATTGGGCCACGATATATAGCTCAAAACCAAATGTCACGTGGGCCAGGTGTGAGCGTGACGCTCTCTCTCTCTCTCTCTCTCTCTCTCTCTCTCTCTCTCTCTCTCTCTCTCTCTCTCTCTCTCTCTCTCTCTCTCTCTCTCTCTCTCTCACAGGACTGAGTGTAAAAAAGCAATGCTTATCTCATTACCCTGTATAAATAAACATTCGTGTCTCTCTCTCTCTCTCTCTCTCTCTCCTTCTCTCTCTCTCTCTCTCTCTCTCTCTCTCTCTCTCTCTCTCTCTCTCTCTCTCTCTCTCTCTCTCTCTCTCTCTCTCTCTCTCTCTCTCTCTCTCTCGTCAAGTCAAAATGATATTTTTTTGATGATAAAGGAGTAAGCTACAAGCTTTTTTTCATCCTGTAAATTAAAAAGAGACAGAGAGAGAGAGAGAGAGAGAGAGAGAGAGAGAGAGAGAGAGAGAGAGAGAGAGCACGCCATAAGCTCTGCTTGTTGTTGCTTCAGTTATGTCATAGTTGTTGTTCATGTTGATTTGGAAAATAAAACATTTAAACCAGAGAGAGAGAGATAGACGCTTCAGAAACATTTGTTTTTATTTATTGACAATGGCCTTATTAAACCTTCATGTCAAGAAGGTACACAGTACTTTGAAACAGCGCCGATTAAGCAAACGTATTAAATAATAATGAATGCATAGAAACGAAAGCTATTGCATCAAGCAAAGAAAATCATTCAAACCTAAGATAACGTACATTCACACATGCACGCGCGCGCACGCATGTACACACAACACCCGCCCCCCCCCCCCCCCCCCCCCCCCCCAAACACACGCATATTCTACACAATCAAGTTACGACGACAAGGAGGAATTTTGAACATTTAGACTTGTGCATATTTGCACAAATACATTAGTATTACCATTATAAGTATTACATTACCGTCTTAATAACATTTTTAAAAATATATTTTATGGTAACACAAGGACGTTTTAAATACACTTTAAACATGTGCTATGCATTGAAAGAGAGAGAGAGAGAGAGAGAGAGAGAGAGAGAACGAATGAAATTTTATTTACCCAGGGTAATCAGATAAGCATTAAAGAGCTTTTTTACACTCAGCCCTGGAGAGAGAGGGAGAGGGAGAGAGAGAGAGGGGGGGGGGATTGCGAGAGATTCGTAGGGAATATAATGATCTCCGGTAGCAGAGGCGGCTATTGCTATTCTAGAAAGCTTGCACATAACTGGTTAGCCGTGGAGATGCTTTGCCTAGGGGACAGGTCCGCTGTATCGGCCGTTACACGAGGACTTTCGGACACTAGTTTGTCGTTGGGGAAGGTCAACTAATCGCCCAACATGTGTCGGTAATGTATGCTAAGCCTCCTGACCCCCTCACCCCCTCAACTCGTCAATAAAGAGCACGTGGTTTAGGCCTACAGCTCCTCCATCAACTGTGATCAAGGGTCAGGATGAAGTCAGTGGATTCCTTTGGAAAGGAAGGGTGGTGGGTGGGTGTGGGTGGGTGGGTGGGTGGGGTGGAGACATGCGTGTGTATAAACAAACTCAAACTCAAACTCTTTTATTTGTCGTAAAACCATCAAAGGAAGTATTGACACAGAAGTAGTAAGCACATACCACGAAAGAAAATAAAACCAAAAGCACAAGGTAAAGTTCCTGACGAAGTAAGTGCAGCAGATAAAAATAATAATAAAGCATTGATATATTCTTGCTAATTATTTACTGCAGACAGCAAAGCATTCATAAATGTATCTTGCAATTTCAGGTTGAAAGGAATTTGATTTCAGTATGAGACTTGGAGACTGAAAATCTGTTAGCAATGAAGAATGCATCTGTCTGTTAATACCATTAATAAGAGCAAACCGCAAGTCGGTATACAGTGTACATGCATCTAGAAAATTAAGTTCATCCTCCACCACGCTACAAGATTGACAAAGTCTGTCTTATGAAGAGAAAACGGTGGTATGTCCATCACGTCACCTACACTTTGGCTTAACTATTATTTTTTCACGTATGGATCCGTGCAGGGCGTCAGCCACGGCACGATTCATGGAAAAACAGTCCGATCCCGGAGATGCGTCAGAGATTGGGTTAGAGTTAGATATGTAAGTAACAAAATAACCCTAAATCAAGAAGGAAAAACAAACAAAAAGGGCACTCTAACTGAAAGAACAAAAGCGAAAGCTAGGCCTTTGTAAGTTGTAGACAATCAAGATGGCGGCTTACAGTTTTGGTGCAGTCAGCGAAAGACGATGCTTCCCAAATGCACAGAACAAACTGTGCGAGTTATGTTTTGCTTTTCTGTTCTTGTTCTTCCCATCCCGATTCTGATAGTTTACTAATCGTATATTTACTGTCAATTGACGAACAGCGTCGTGGCTGACGCCCTGCACGGATCCATACGTTTATTTTCTCAGTTGCATTTTTTTAGTTTAAAGCACGCGCATGCACATAGTACACACATGCGCACGGCTACCTGCGCGCACAGATTTATAAAGTAACACGCACATAGCATGTTTATAATCGTCTCTCTTACGTAAATTATTTATCTGTTCCCCCTTTTGGACTCCCAATAGGTTAGATGACCTCAGACATACAATACTACTTGAGAATATAACGTTTGTCTTGTCTCCAATAAAAGGGACCTCAATCTACCAGCCTCGAATTGAGTGGGTTTTTTATACAATACTACATTTTTGTGGCAAAAAAAAGAAAGAAAAGTGTACCAAAGTTTTGCAAGAAAAAATAAGTGTATCAAAGTGTACAGGTAAAACCACAACCGAAACTTATGATTACGAAATTCAACAGAATTATTTCTGATGTGCGTTTGTATCACCAGATTTCAAAGACCTCGTTGTGTCTTTTGTGTTTGTTCTGTGTAAGCAGATGCATGTGTTTTTGTGCGCGGAAGCTGTTGCATGCACAAAATAATGTGTGGATCGGGTTGCCGCCATCTCGCTATTCTAATTACAGAGTGCTCCTTTTGTGCTCTTTTTGTTTGTTGAAGTGGCGTGCAGGCTCGCTGAAACCAACCAAGGCAATGACAATAATTTTTGGTGAAGTCAGAACACTCGCGGCTTCGACATTTTTTTGGTCTGTTAAAAAAAGGTATTGTATTGTACAGTATGTCTGAGGTCATCTTAACCTATGTCTGAGGTTATTTTAACCTGGGTGCAGTTTTCAGGCGCACGTTATATTTATGTGCATTCCTCTTTATTTTTAGGTGTGGTATTTTTAGGTTCTGATTTTTTCTTTTCTTTTTCAACACTGATCATGGGACACTTGCCTCGCTACATTATAAGACATGCAAACATGCGCGAGCGCGCACACACGCGCGCACGCACGCACACGCACACGCACACACACACACACACACACACACACACACACACACACACACACACACACACACACACACACACACACACACACACACACAAAACAAACAACCCCACACCCCAAACAACAGCAAAAACAGAGAGAGAGAGAGAGAGAGAGAGAGAGAGAGAGTGCAGAACTTCAGATTGTTTGCGGGCCCGGGTCATTGACCCGTATTGACACTGATTTGACCCCTCATTTTGTGCAGCCATGGGTCATCTGACCCATGAAGTCTGCAATGCATTTTAACCCTTTCACCGCCAGCCATATGTCAGCCAAAAAATGAAAAATGTTCATTACATTCACCTGGGTAGAGAACAAAATCCATCTGCAGTATTGGGGATTCTTCTGTGACATGTATGTAAAATAAGGTCTATCCTTACTTCCCAAAACTAAGACAATAGGGTCTTTGGATAATATACCCCATTTTGTATGCCTTTTAGTGACATAGGTGTTAAATCACTGTGGTGCTAAAATGTGACGTTGGCGGTGAAAGGGTTTTAAGTGTAATACTACAGTGACACATTATTGGCCCATTATTTGAAAATTGACCCATCATTTTCTGTAGCCAGGGGTCATTTGACCCACGAAGTTTGATAACAACCTGAAGCTCTGAGACTGACTTTACTAACTTGACCCGAGTGTTTAGCTTCTCCAAGAAAAAAACGTATCTGAAACAGTGGGACCTCCTTGTTAAGAACTTCCTCTTTAAGAATCCTGGCCCTCTAAGATGTGACCAAAAATAATGTCACCGAGTCAGTGTCCACCTCCCTATTAAGACCTTTTTGTGTGTTGATTTTTCGAGGCCTAAATAGGGAGGTTTTAAAGACCCACTGACCAAGCAAGATTAAGTCCCTTGTTTTTTTCCTGGGTAGGTGTGACCCATATACAAATACCCCCAACTTCAAAATCTGCTTTCAGTTTTATGAAAATTGTCCTAGGCTGGTCCTAACCCTATCCCTTTCCCGAGAATGGCAGGATGTTGGTTCTCATTGAACATTTTCAATGCGAAAATTTGAGGAGGGAGGGGGAGGGGACTATAACGTACAATATAGCTCTGATCTGGTGGATCGATGTCAACATGACCACAGTCATGTCTCTTCCTCCTCGTCGGAGGATCAACATTCTTTTTGGCAACTTCGCTATGGCAAAAGTCACATTTTCGCCCGTAAGAGACAAAATTAAATATTTATTATTAGTGCATGGGAAAAACCTACATAAGTCGCTCAGCATGATTTTAGCAAAAGCCAAAAATAGTCAACAACCCCCAAAATATCAATTTTCTATTTAGGGCATATTTATGTCTATTTGTATGTGTTCTACCAGTATCCACAACATAAAAGACAATTTGGAATGATTTCTTTGTTTATTTGATTGTTTTCTAAATCAAGTCAATAGAAACAAGGAGGCAAAGTTGTATCTTATATGCCCAATGTCTGCAAATGATCTATTTAGATTGCCAAACTTCAAATAATTATAAAATAAAAGCTAGACAAGATAACTCAATTCGGTTTTCTGTGTATTATTATTAACAAGGGATCTTTGCTCCACCATGCCAAATCAAAATCTCAATTTATGCCAAAATTCCATTATGTTTTTCTCTCTCCATGCTCTGTCTTGTTGTGTTGATGGAAAGAGAGCAGCCACTTTCGCTCTTTTCTGTCATCAAATGATCTCCCTTACGGGCGAAAATGTGGATAGAGCCCTTTACGATTTGAGAATGAAAGTTGTTTTTATACCACGAAGCAAATAAATGCTGACAGTCTCTCTCCATAGTTATATACTATGTGTTTTCCCTGTACTATTCAGGAGTCGCACGTCCACGGCACCGGTGAGCAAAGAGAAGGCCCAGCCCTCGCCCCCTAGCCAGGTGGACATGTGCCCGCCACGCTTCGTGCACGTGGAGAAGCTGGAGGGAAACAGCACGTGCGCCCCCCGCTGCGACGTGGACGTCTTCTTTCGCCGCCAGGACAAGCAGTTTGCTAAGGTAGGGGGGAGGGGGGAGTTTGGGGAGAGTTGTCGTTGTCATTGTCATCATCATTATCATCGCACTCACTCACTATTTGTTATTTGTGTGCGTATGTGATCTCTGTCCCATACACTCACTCACACGCTCACTATCTGTGTGTGTGTGTGTGAGAGAGAGAGAGAGAGAGGGAGAGAGAGAGAGAGAGAGAGAGGGAGAGAGAGAGAGAGAGAGAGAGAGAGAGAGAGAGAGAGAGAGAGAGGGGCTTAACATTGCTGGTATGATCCATATAATGAGGGGATGGCTTAAATAGATCTTACAAAAAGCCCATTACAAGCATAATGTGCTACAATAAAGTTAACGCATTAACTGATTACGAGGACACGGGAAAAAAAAAAGAAAAGAGTATAGAATCAAAGATGGCGACTCGATGTCTCGCTTTTCGCGCAGTTCTGCAGAACATTCATTAGCGAGTCCTTTCCCCGCTGAATGTGATGAGAGGTTCCGAGGCCGTAAAAAAACTCATTTGTGAGGCTGGTACGTTTGATGTGGATCTCGAAAAAAACACCCACCTAAATTGTTCACCCTCCGACAATAATTGGTACTCGTCAGAGTAGGGATGAAAACTAGAATCTTAGTGGTTGACTTTTTGCGTTGGTAAAACTGTTTTTAATATTAAAAAAAAAAGAGAAATGGTACCTTAGGGTGTGATGTTTAACGGCTTCAAGCAGTAAATGAGGACGGGACATTGTTATTAACGAAAGGACTGGGGTGGTTAAGCCGTCAGTGGTGTCAGAAAACAGCTTCCAGATTGCAAAGGAAGTGACCACTGTTAAAAAAAGGCGCCCAAATTTGAGTATAATCGAGATATATTGCCAAAGATACATGCATCCATTCCTTCCGCAGTACTGTGACAGATACTAATAATAAAGTGTGGTCTTTGGGGGAAAATTGATTATCCTTTGGGCATAGAGGATTTTCGAAGATTCCATGCTTTTTTTTTTTCAATTAAAATTTTTCAATAGTGGATATGCCTTTTAAGTTGCTGAAGGAAGTAAAATAGTTGACTTTTTTTTTTGGGGGGGGGGGGGGGGGGGGGGGGGAGGTCAACTTTATGATTGATTAGAAGTATAATGTATTAATAGCATTTTTGCAGAAATGTACTTGCACGCTCGAGTTTGCGTATGTGTGTTTCCCCACTTTATGCTTTCAAAACTTTAATACAAATAATAATTTAACTTACGGAAACTTTGGCTGTAATAATCCTGGTGATGATCACGTACACAATGTTTCGTGACTCATAAAAGACTTTATGACTTACAACCTACGCTATAGGTTTAATATTTTTGTTGATTGACTTGAGTATTTATTTACCTGAACTTATGCTCATACTTATACCCCACCCTTATCAGTTCACCGACAATGCCGTCTGACTTGTAAGTGGGACAATGTGTGTATAGTGAGTACGTTAGATCGTTAAATTAGTTTGTACAGTGGAACCTCCCTTATAAGACATCCAATTATTATTATTCTTTTTCCTCGACAGGGTTCCCAGGAGCCTTTTAAGTCCTTATGAATTGGTTTTTGGTCAACAGGCCTTTTAAGTGCTTTATTTCAGCAAGTAGATCCTTTTAATGCATCAAGAGGTCCTTTTCATTTTTGAAAGGTATTGTTAAGTCCTGTTTTATCAAGAAAAAAGTGACACAGAAACTGACTAACATCTAAGATAATTCTCACCAAAAAACTGGCAGTATGCAAAGTTGTCGGTGTCACAGATCGGAGCAGACAATTCATTACAAGCTGTGTGAATCTTTCCGCACCAAGACGTAGTGATTCATTCCATGCGTATTGGAATTGTGCTGTTGGTCAACAATTGGCATTCAGGTATTCTTTCTATCATGAACAATGTCATACAACCAGGTTGGCGAAGGTCCTTTTACAATCTTTTGAGGTCCTTATAAGTCCTTTAAAGGTCCTTTTTTCATTTCATGTTCCAAACCTGGGAACCCTGCTCGATCACTCAGACAGTTCCCTGTCAATTATGAGCGCGGATGCGTCATGCTGCCGTTATGCGCCCAACTAAGAAATAGTCAGGCCCAGCAAGTCCGACTTCGGCTGGAGAAGGAAATGTTTTTGAAAGTGTTTCGTGAAAAAAGTCAGGAGAATGGACCGGTAAGGCAGAAAGACAGTAGATGACAGTTAGCAAAGGGAAAAGGCAGAGTCAAAGAGAGTGACAGATTAGAGGAAGTTGCAAGCACAGAACTTCCAGAAGGTGGGGGAACTATTTATACAAAAGACCCCCCGGTATCCCCACGGGGGGTACCTCCCATTATAAGACTCCCTCCCTTATAAGTCCTCATTTTGGATGATTTTTGAAGGTCTTACAAGTGTTCCACTGTACCATGAATGGATTCCAAATTGCTCTTATCATTTCTACTATGCATCTAACTCGACAGTAGAAATAATACAATCATACAAATAATATTTATATAAATGTTATGTTGACGTACAAGAATTGAAGAAGAAAAAACAACCACACCATTAAGCTTTCCTCATGTTATGTTGATATATTTTTTAGTAACATGTATGTTAAAGAAAGAAAATTAAGAATTAGAAACTAAATACAAGGATATTATGTTATGTATATATATATATATTTTAGTAACATGTATGTTTAAAAAAAAAGACAATTAAGAATTCGAAACCAAATACAAGAACATTTCACTATGTTAATGTAAGAAAACTCCATGGCAGTACATGATTGAAATAGTTCTAAAGCTAAACATCCCATGTAATCAGTACAAATGCAACAGAACAAAGAGGGTGAAGAGATAAGGTAAATGAATTATTCACTCGAGACTGTGATGGCTTAATGAGTCAGCGAAAACAAAATCACCCTGGCCTTTCTGCTGCCTGTACAAGATCAAAAGATCTCTCTCTGTCTGTCTCTCTCTGTCTCTGTCTCTCTCTCTCTCTCTCTCTCTCTCTCTCTCTCTCTCTCTCTCTCTCTCTCTCTCTCTCTCTCTCTCTCTCTCTCTCTCTCTCTCTCTCTCTCTCTCTCTCTCTCTCTCTCTCTCTCTCTCTCTCTCGCTCGCTCTCCCTCTCCGAAAGATGTGCAGTCATTTATTGACGAAACGAAGCAAGAGTGCGCGCTCAATCACACGCACATACTTTTATATTCACAAAAGCACAAACACACACACGCACGTTCGCACGCACGCATGCTCCCACACCACACACAGTCATACACGTACACACGCACGCATACATGAACACACAGACAGACATAGACACACACGCATATACTTACATTAAACTTGAAACGCGTGCGTGCACACACACAGACACACACACGCGCACGCGTACGCGCCCCCCCCCCCCCCACCGCCCCAGACAGACACATGCCTCCCCCCTCCAGCTCCCCTCTCCACACACATACACACATGTGGTTTGTGTTTTCACCACTAAGGGGGAAAGCTCAAAATATCTTGCTCGTAATGGAGGTATCACTTGTACGTTCATTATTGTGGGTCTTTGCAACTGAGCATAAGGCGTATCCCCCCCCCCCCCCCCCCCCCCCCCCCCCCCCCCCGAGCCCTACATCCCCCCCACTTCCCTCATCTTTTCTGTCTTTGTCTCTGTGTAACTCTGTCTATCTGTCTGTGTTTCTCTCTCTCTCTCTCTCTCTCATCTCTCTCTCTCTCTCTCTCTCTCTCTCTCTCTCTCTCTCTCTTCATCTCTCTCTCTCTCTCTCTCTCTCTCTCTCTCTCTCTCTCTCTCTCTTCTCTTTCTTTCCTTCACCCTCTGTCTGTGTCTGTATGAAAAAGTCTGTGTGTTATAAAGAGAGAGAGAGAGAGAGAGAGAGAGAGAGAGAGAGAGAGAGAGAGAGAGAGAGAGAGAGAGAGAGAGAGAGAGAGAGAGAGAGAGAGCGAGCGTGTGTAAAATCAGCGCGTGTCTATTTCTGTTTAGATTGAATGGGTGTGTATGTAAGTGTGTGGTTAGTAGTTGTGAATGAGTGAGCATATATACATGTACATGTGCGTGTGCGTGTATCTGAGCGTGACACACAGTCACGGAGAGAGAGAAGACAGAGAGACAGAGACATAGAGACATTCACATACAAGGAGAGAGAGAGAGAGAGAGAGAGAGAGAGAGAGAGAGAGAGAGAGAGAGAGAGAGAGAGAGAGAGAGAGAGACTCAGAGAGAGAGAGAGACTCAGAGAGAGAGAGAGACTCAGAGAGAGAGAGAGGGAGGTAGAGACAGAGAAACACAAAGCGTTGAAAATGCGCCTTCTCATCCATGACGGTTTGAACGTAGGACAGCAGTAGTAGGACAAGGCAAGCCGTTATGATCAGCGACAGCCGATGTCACCAAGTGATAACACTGTATTAACAGCGAACCGCACTGTTTAAATAGAGACAGACATTAACCTTTTCTATGATTCATGTGCCCATGGCCTAGCTCCCATCCTATGATTTAACATTTTTTTTTTTTTTTTTTTTTTCAGTCAAAACCCCCGAAATGATGATTGAATTCACAACCTAAGAGACGAAATCAGGGAGAGGGACGGAGGGAATGAATGAATGAATTAATTAATTTCATATATAGAGGGTAATAGAGTAAGCAATAACATGCTTTTTTTTTACATCCAGCCCTCTGGACAAGATACATATACATATATAAAAGTAGAAAATGGAAAACGAAAATAAGCAGACATTCACAATTTGGGAAGTACGCGCATACACACGGGAAAATAAAACTCGATCCTACTTTTCACACTCATCTTTAACATTCACAACTTGAGAACTGCATAAACATATGACAAAAAACCCAAAACCAAAACGAAACACAATCATACTTTATAAATTGTACTCATCATTAAAATGTAACACATGCACATAAAGCCAGGCATAGTATTGCTTTACCTACTCATCTTAGCATGCACAAGTTAAAATGTAAATACATGTACCCATGGCAACATGAAACCTATTCCTACATTGCATTATTCATTTTTAACATGCACAAATTAAGAGGTAAACGCACACACGTAACAAAAAGCAGACCTAGTCATATTGTTTGCAAGCGGATACACATATTGAAAAGTAAATACATACACATGACGAAATCAAGCCTAAACCTACTTTATAGGGAGGGACCGGGAGAGAGAGACACTTGACACTTGAAAACTTTATTACGCAAGGATTGAGATTTTAGGCCAGGCCTATTCTTACCTTGAGACAGGAACAAGATTAACACAAAACGATAAGGCAAACAGATGATTATATGAACATGCAATGATGATACAGGACATCAAAGTAAACAAAATTAGAGCAAAATAATATAAACAAATAACTAACAAGTAGTGGGGGGGGGGGGGGGGAAAAAAAAAAGAGGGAGAGAGAGCATTAGAGTAAAACAAAAAGGCAAACATAATGATGAAGGCATCAAAATTGAAGTTTTATGGGGGAAAACCCAAAAAAACTAACAAGACGTTACGAGAGAGAGAGAGAGAGAGAGAGAGAGAGAGCGCGCGCGCGCTTGTGTGTGTGTGTGATTTCCCGTCTCCCTACGACAATTGATAATGTGCTGCGATCCTCATAATTTTTCTATTTACTATTATGAGCAATGCTCGGATGTGGATGATGGTGTTGCAGTCATCTTTCTGTTATCTGGACGATACAGTTTGATGTGTAGTGTGCTGTGTTGGAAGGTGTAGATAACGGTGTGTTTATCCTTTTAGAATCTGTATGACACAGTCCGTGTGTACACCTGGTGTAGATGATAATCTTGATAATGCTTTCAGATGTTCTTGTATTTTTGTTGTTGCGTTCACCAGGGCCTGTATTCACGTTGAGATAGCATGAGACTTAGCATGATGCTATCTTAGAAGCTCTTCTTCCAAAAATGCTATCTCAACGTGAATACAGGCCCAGGTGTTGATAGGTGTTGATAAGTCTAGAGATGAGATTTTTCCTCCAATTGGAGGATTTCCTCCTTTTTGATGGCCCCAGGGGTCATTTGTGAGATCATTGAGAAAATTGGGGGGTGGGTGTTAGGTTTTGTGTTGAATCGTAAATGCGTCAAGAAGTACGGTTGATATTTTGTTATCGATTGGTTCACTCTCAATTGGACATTTCCAGTTACTGCTTGGGGCAGCCAAGACTGCTCTATTTATTATTACTTTGCAGTTTGCAAAGCTTAAAGCGGATTTCATTTTTTCCATTGGTTGATGTAGCCTACACCGGGCCCCGGACCCCCGGCTTCTTTTTTCCTCCTGTTTGGTTTTCTGAGAATCTCATCTCCATTAACGGTGTTGTGAAATATTGATAATATATTTCAGCTGTTCTTGTATCTATATGCAGCGTTCCTCAGGTGGGAATGATGGTGTGATCAACATTCTAATTATAATCTGGATAAATACTTACCGGCTGTCGTGCGGTACCGTCATCCTACAATCCTGATTTACAGTTTAATTGCGCCATGTTTGCCATATGTGGATGATGCTGTGGTCATTATTTTGCATTTCAGATTATGCTACATGAACTGTTGTGTTTTGCAAGTGTGAATGATGTTCTGGTTAGTAATCCTAATAGTATTTGGTATTTTGGTGTTTGGTATATTCTAGTCACAGATACTGATCTCTGTGAAATTCGGGCTGTTCTCCCCCGGAGAGCGCGTCGTCGCAAGTGCAGCGCGTACCCAGTTTTTGTTGGGGGGGGGTACAGGGTGAGGAGGGTGTGTGGACACACTTGGAAAACCTAGCTATCAATTTGCCATACCCGGCAGCGGGATTTCTCCCAGCTCTTACCGACTTTCAACTGCCGTGGGATTTTTACGTTCGTAAAGCGCACGGGTCAGACTAGCTTTAAGTCCCCATCCGAAGGACTCGACGTTCAGTTCGATTTCCCTGTCAAACTAGAAAGAAAGGGCGAGGCCGGGATTCGAACCCTTGTCACTCACGCTGCAGTCATGCTGCAGTCACGCATTAACCACTCTGCCACCTTTCTCCCTAATACTAGTATTAGTATTGTGCATTTTGATTGATGCTACAGTAGTGTGTCGCGTGTTTGTGCTTTCCCTCTAGATATGGATGGCAGTGTGGTCATGTCTTTCTATAGTGTTTATAGTCGTGTATTACATTGTGTGTTCCATTAAAATGTTGTGAATATTTACAACTGCCCTACGTTCCCCCATGTCGTGCTTATCGTTTCAAAATCTGGACATTAACACATTCATTGATGCGTGCACTGGGGTTGTTGTTTTGTGCGTGTTCCCTTATACTGGTGTGGATGATGGTGTGTCGTGCTTATCGTTTCAAAATCTGGACATTAACACATTCATTGATGCGTGCACTGGGGTTGTTGTTTTGTGCGTGTTCCCTTATACTGGTGTGGATGATGGTGTGGTGTGCTTGTCGTTTTTTAAATCTGGACATAACATCTTCATTGATGCGTGATGCGTGTACTGTTGTTTTTTGCGTGTTGCACTGGGGTTGTTGTTGTTGCCCCTTATACTGGTGTGGATGATGGTGTGTCGTGCTTGTCGTTTTTTAAATCTGGACATAACATCTTCATCGATGCGTGCACTGTTTGGTGTTTTTTTTGGCGTGTTCTCTTATATACAGGTGTGGATGATGGTGTGTTGTGCTTGTCATTTTAAAATCTGGACATAACACCTTCATTGATGCGTGTACTGTTGTTTGTTGCGTGTTCCCTTATACAGGTGTGGATGATGGTGTGTTGTGCTTGTTGTTTTTAAAATCTGGACATAACACCTTCATCGATGCGTGCACTGTTTGGGTTTTTTTTGGGCGTGTTCTCTTATACAGGTGTGGATGATGGTGTGTTGTGCTTGTTGTTTTTAAAATCTGGACATAACACCTTCATCGATGCGTGCACTGTTTGGGTTTTTTTTGGGCGTGTTCTCTTATACAGGTGTGGATGATGGTGTGTTGTGCTTGTCGTTTTTAATATCTGGACATAACACATTCATTGATGCGTGTACTGTTTTTTGCGTGTTCCCTTATACAGGTGTGAATGATGGTGTGGTGTGCTTGTCTTAAAAATCTGGACATAACATCTTCATTAATGCGTGCACTGTTTTTGTGTTCCCTTTTTTTTGCGTGCTTGTCTTAAAAATCTGGACATAACATCTTCATTAATGCGTGCACTGTTTCCCCCCGTGCAGGTGTGGATGATGGTGTGGTCGTCGCTGTGCAGCCTGTCCACCAGCATGACCGTGCTGACCTTCATCATCGACACGTCGCGCTTCAAGTACCCCGAGCGGCCCATCATCTTCCTGTCGCTGTGCTACGCCGTCCTGTCCGTGGCCTTCATGATCCGCGCAGTCACCGGGCCCGAGGCCATCTCCTGCGACCAGGCCCGCGACGGCCGCCCCTTCCTCATCCAGGTGGGAACTAAAATAAAAACCAAAATACAAACAAACAGCTTATTAAAGAAAGCAAAACAACTCAAGAACAACTAAAACGATGTGTGTGTTTTATTCAGTCCGCGTGCTTCCTTGTAAGATCTCTGGACAGCATAGTTTTTCTTTCGTTTTTTTTCTTGTTTTTCTCTCCTCCTTTCTGTTATTCATTATGATTATGATCATCATAATCACCGTCGTCATCATCATCATCATCATCATCGTCATCATCATCACAGACCTGTTTACTCTACTCTTTTCGAGTAGTTTTGGACCTCTACTACTCTTCAAAGTTCATAATATTGCTCTAAGTCTTTAATTCTTGATTGCTAGTTATGTTCAGGGAACAGTGTTTGATTTCACACCAAAACTACCCATTTTAGCTATCGAGACTACTCAAGACTCGTGTAGGGGGTAACCAGGTCTGTCATCATCATTCTTCTTCTTCCCCCCCTTCTTGTTATTCATTATGACGATGTTGATGATTGTAATTAATATTTCAATCCTTCTCCTCCCCCTTTCTTCCTTTAGGAGGGCCTGGAGTCCACGTGGTGCATCATCGTGTTCCTTCTGCTCTACTTCTTCGGCATGGCCTCGTCCATCTGGTGGGTCATCCTCACCCTCACCTGGTTTCTGGCCGCCGGCCGCAAGTGGGGCCAGGAGGCCATCGAGGCCCTCAGCTCCTACTTCCACCTGGCCGCCTGGGCCATCCCGGCCATCCAGACCATCGTCATCCTCACCATGCGTCGCGTGGACGGCGACGAGCTGACCGGCATGTGCTACGTGGGCAACCAGGACATCGGGGCCCTGACCGGGTTCGTGCTGGTGCCGCTCATCATTTACCTCATCGTCGGAACCATTTTCATCCTGGCCGGTTTCGTCGCCATGTTCCGCATCCGCTCCAACCTCAAGCAGGACGGAGGCGGGGGACCCAACATCCGCAAGCTGGAGAAGCTGATGGCGAAGATTGGCGTGTTCTCCGTGCTGTACACCGTGCCGGCCACCTGCGTGATCGGCTGCCATTTCTACGAGAGGATGAACTTTGGCCGGTGGCAGCTGGAGGCCAGGCGGAGGCCCTGCCTGTCCTCGCTGGCGGACTGCCCCTTGGATCACTCTATCCCCACGGTGGAGGTGTACATGCTCAAGATCTTCATGTCGTTGGTCGTGGGCATTACCAGCGGCATGTGGATCTGGTCCTCCAAGACGCTGGCTTCGTGGAAACACTTCTGCTCCGGCCGGTTCCGCCGGCGGAAATCCCTCCTGGCGCAAGGTGGTGGTGGTAGTGGTGGGGCATTGGGCGGAGGTGGGGGTGGTGGGGGGACCGGTGGAGGAGGGGGTGGAGGGAGCAGCCACTACAACGCCAGTTACCACCCAGCCCCCGTGGTGATGATGAAGTCTCACGGACACAAACACATGCCCAAAGTGGCGGGCTCCAGGGTGTGACTGACTGCGAGTCTTCTTCGCCGCTAAGTTACTTTGCTGGGGTGTACAGGACAATTAATCTACGAGCAAGTCGTGTAATGAGGGATTCCTGCAAGAACTGCGCATCTCCGTTTATTCGTTTTAGATGAGCAAATTTTGCTGGCGGTCCTCGATTATAATTCATTGTAATAATTCTCTGGTCATGTGACAAACTGTGCTGTGGAACAGGGCTAGAGAAACTCGGTTTTGGTGATGGTGTAAAAAGTATATTATGTCTGAAGAACTCAACTAGCTGCACACTGATTTTGTGTAGTATGGAACTCGTAGGATTCTCTGTGACTTTGCAACGCATGGCATTGAAAAACAGCAACAAACGGGTTATGGTATTTGCTGGTGTGTGTGTGTGTGTGTGTGTGTGCGTGCGTGCGTGCGTGCGTGCGTGTGTCGTGTGTGTGTGCGCGCGCGCGCGTGCGTGCGTGCGTGTGTGTGTGACATAAACTTGACAACAAAATGCTGCACAAATGAAACTATTCTTTGGTCATTTATCTAAAGACGTACATGTAAATAAAATAGTAATGTGACTGGACATCTTAATCTATCAGCAGTGCCATCTGCTTGTTTTGTTTCGTTGTTGTTGGCATTTTAACGATGCATTTACGAATCTGTTGTTTTAGCCACGATTTGTTTTAGGGGGGGGGAGGCCTAGGGGGAAGCTCATTTTTTGTGACTACGTTCATGATGAATATCAATATCATTCGTCATTGTTCTTAGGTGTTGTGAGTCTCGATCTCTGAATGTGTTGATGGTTTTCAATGTTCTGTGGAAACTTTGGGACTTTGTGGTGATAAGAGACAGACAGGCTCATTGTGATTCTTTTCTCGCCTTATTGAAAAAGACCCTGGATTTGCCCAAGGGATTTTTGAGTTCCCCCAAGTTAGTTGCTCGAAGACTTTGATGTGTTTGTGGTTCTAAAAGTATTCGTTGATGAAGTTGTTTTATAGTCGTTCTTTACGGTCTGACATATATGTGAGACGAATGCAGAGCTTCAGATTGTCAGGATTTTGGCCCGGGTCATTGACCCATATTAAAGGTGTTTTAACCCCTCATTTTGTGCAGTCAGGGGTCGTCTGACCCACGAAGTCTGCAATAAAATTTAAGTTTAATACTACAGTGGCACATTACTGGCCCATTATTTTGGAAATTGACCCATCGTTTTCGGCAATTTGGGGTCATATGACCCTTGATGCTTTATAAACAATCTGAAGCTCTGCGAATGGAATTGGAATGTTGATAGCGTAACTCTTTGAAACAGCATTATGATTTCTTTCAACGTCTTCTACAATCGACATGTTAGTTATGCTATATTTTAAAGTATCAACTCAATACATTCTTAAACTTCCTTTTCTTTTGTTAAGGTTACGTTAGCAAGAACTGTGCTTTCTCACCAACTGCTTTTTGTCAAAGTCTGTCATGGTTTTTGTGTGCTTGTTTTGTTTTGTCTGTGTATGCGTCTTAAGGGGCAGGCACACTGCATACGATGCGACATGACTGACGATGTCTGTGAATCATGATTCAATGAAATACTTCCGTCTAAAAATAATTCTACTGTTTTCGTTCACTATATTCATGTAATAATAATAATAATAATGAGCATTTATATGCGCTTATTCTTAAGCAATCCCTAAGCGCTTACAATAATAAACAAATAAATGAATAACCCCCCCCCCCCACCCCCCAAAAAGCAGTAGAAAATATGAGAATGTTAAAAATTGCTTCGCACACACACACACACACACACATGCGCGCGCACTCAAACGCGCACACACAAGCAAACACACACACACACACACACACCACCACACCACACAACACAACACACGCCCGCTCAAACCACACACTGCACACAAACACACGCGCACATGTAGACCCCAATACACGAATTACATAAAATATCTGATACAAAAATACAGATATTTCATCAGATTCGTGTACAGGGGACTACAAAATATAGTGAACAAAACTAGTAGGATTCAGGGCTCCCAATCGTCCTGCAAAACAAGGGGTCCTAGGGACTCCTTCACTTACAGCATAGAGGGTTCTAGAGGCGGGATAGAGGGTCCCAGATGCATTGCGAATGCTAAAAAAAAAATTTTTCTAGTGCATCCCTGGCACCCCCTGCACATTCGTTTAGTGGGTCCGTTTGAATTTTAGTATTTCATAGACCCCCCATTAGGGGGTCCCTGGGAGCCCTGAGGATTTTATTAGATTCATTTAGACAGTGGAATTTTACGAGAACCACGCCTCACAAGTGTCACAGTCGGATCGCATCGTTTGCAGTGTGTCTTCCCCGTTTGTTTCAGTTTTAATTTATTAAAGTCAACCATTTCAGTCAAACACGTAATTATCAGCATTTTAAAATCCAGTTTTAAGCGAAGCGAATCTTACCATATAAAAGTAACTCTTGCTGAATGAAGGCTCTTAATTTTTTTAATTTTTTGTTAGCTCATTCAAGTCGTTCCAGCCATATATGTCAGGAATTTATAGATAGCTGTCAATTTTAATGCATTTGCTTCAAGGGAAGTAAATATGTGTGCACACCATACCTTGGTCACATCTAAACTCGCGTCGCTCCCTTAGACCACCATTTTGCCTCTGACTTCGCTTTTTTAGTGGTTTGTTGTGGGGAACCAATCGGTGTAGAAAGTCTCTATGTAAAAAACTGTCTGATCTACCACTTCCCTATAGATGTCTAAACCTGAAGTAAAAACCCGTAATCTTCTTTCATTTCTCCTTTTGTTTATGTATATTTGTGTGTATGGCTGGAGTGATTTGTGAGGTTTTTTTTAATAATTCAAAATCGTTGCGATGCGAATGAGTTAACGTTACTGTTTATTGGAAAGGAATATAAAGAGAAACTCCCCTCTCCCAACTTGTTTTCTGGATGTTGCTTATCAGTGTTAGTCAGCCAGCTTTTAGACAATGGGTGTGAATTATCGAACTGCTTTGTGAGTCAGGGAACAAACAACCAAGGGATTTCCATGTCATGTCAGATGCTGCGAATGTCAACTGTATGAGTCCATAAGAGTTTGGCCGTTCCGTAAACTTCATTTTCAAGAGAAAAAAAAGAAAGAACTGTATGAGTTCATAGAAGTTTGGCCGTTCACTTAATTTTCAAGAAAAAAGAATATGTGATTTTTTTAATTTATTGATTGATGTGTATGTCTGTTGTTAATGAGATGTAGAAGGCCTACATCTAAAGACAATTTAAAGGTCATTTTGAAAGTTTAATAATACAAGATCAGTACTTTAGATTTACGAATAGATTTTAAATTAACACTTTCTGTGAGATTTTTTGTTGTTGATGTTTGTTTTAATATTTTGATTTTAGTTCAGGTTTTATTACTTTGTTTTTTCCGTATTAGCTAAGAGAAGAAACGTCTCTTCAGCTAAAATGAATACGTTTTTGCGATAGCTTTTAATGTAAGATTTTAGTTCAGGTTTTATTACTTTGTTTTTTTCGTATTAGCTAAGAAAAGAAACGTCTCTTCAGTTAAAATGAATACATTTTTGCGATAGCTTTTAATGTAAGATTTTAGTTCAGGTTTTATTACTTTGGTTTTTTTCGTATTAGCTAAGAGCAGAAACGTCTCTTCAGCTAAAATGAATACGTTTTTGCGATAGCTTTTAATGTAAAATAATATACTATAGAATTATATTTTATTTACTATTGCAGTGATATAATGAGTTTTAATCTGTATACGTATTTGCTGTACTAGATCCTAAGAAAGAAAGAAGGCAATATTTATTGCAGCTGTTCAAAACCTTTCTCTTGTTAGAAGCTCAAAAAGGAAGGCGAGGGAAGGAATGATCGTGATAGCAGAGACTGAGAGAGCCTGTAGGGGCTCTCTTAGACCGTAGAGTTGGTCGAGAGAAACAAGTTGTAGACAAGATGGCTGAGCCATATAAACTGTGCTCCCAGTTACTGATGAAATACATAGGAGATAATTTTGACTTTGTGCGGTTTTTAATTTTCGTTATGTTTTTTCCCTGCATTGATATGACAATACTGAGTAATTCAATATTCTACAAAACACTCCTTTGGTGGCACTATTTCACTATACCTCGTCCCGCAAAACAAGCGGTCACAGGGACTCCTTCTCTTACAGTATAGAGGGTCCTAGAAGCGTGATAGAGGGTCCCAGTGGCATTGCAAATACTAAAAATAATTTTTTTAGTGCATCCCCGGGACCCCCTGCGCATTCTTTTAGAGGGTCCTTTAGAATTTTAGTGCTTCATAGATCCCCAAATGGGAGTCCCTGGGATCCCTGATAGCTATTATTTGGTTTAAATACAGCCATTATCTTTGAAATAATCAGTGTCCTTGTAGTATTGAAATCCGGTTCACTGGGATTACGTTGACATGGCTTGCCATTTGGTAAATTTGACACCACGATGCCAAGTTTCGTTAGGATTGGTTTAGTGGTTTCAGCACTGTGAAATGGACCATGCTTTATAATCACACACAGACCTAGGCCTAAGCGCGCATGTACGCAAACAGACAGAGAAACGCACAGGCCCTTGTTCCCATTTCAACGTACTCCCCCCATGTTTACTCCCCTCGATCTCAAAGCCTGCTTCTTTCAGTTTTATGAATATAAATAGGCTGATCGTATACACTATGCCTTTTCACGGCCGAGAAATTTCGGAATGTTGCCAAAGATATTCTAAAAGGATAAGATGGATTACTTAAGAGCTCGGCGAACCGGGCTGATAGAGTTATCGTTAGTGGGGACAGTACACTTTTCACAGTGGAGGCTATCCAAAAACTCAGACTGGAATTTGAACGGAGAATTCAACTGGCCTATCGCCGTGTAAAATGTGTCCTGTTTAAAAGGGACATAACCAGTGTTTCTGTCCTCACTACTCATATAGGGAAAAGAGACCGGATGCTTATCTTCCCCTTTAGAATATCTTTGATGTTGCTTCTCAGTGAACATTTTCAATGCGAAAATTTGAGGGTGGTGGTGGTGGGGGGGGGGGTGTGGGGTGGTGGGGGTGTGGGGTGGTGGGGTGTGGGGGTGGGGTGCGTAAAGTATAATGTAGCAGAAGAATGATGGTTGCATTGTGGCATATACCCCAGTAAAAGTACACAAAGTAATAGGTCACAATCTGTTTCTCTCGACTAAATCGGACAGTGAGAGAGAACCCTTTGGAACAAAACGTTTTCTGGTGTGGTGTGCGCTTGTGCGTGTGTGTGTGTGTGTGTGTGTGTGCGCGTGTGCGTGTGTGTGTGCGCTTGTGAGTGTGTGTGCGTGCGTGTGTGTGTGTGTGTGTGCGCTTGTGAGTGTGTGCGTGTGTGTGTGCGTGCGCGCGTGTGTGCGTGTGTGTGTGTGTGTGTGTGTGTGTGTGTGTGTGTGTGTGTGTGTGCTGGCCATGTGTTTAGAAGCTGAGGGCTTCACACTGGGCCCCTTGTCTTTAATGTTCTGCTCTTATAGACATGTGGCCTGGGACTTCACACACACACTCACACACTCACACTACAAAGGGAACTGCTGCAGTGTACAACAATGTTAGTTTCTTCTCTTTGATCTGAGAGGTATGACAGAGAGAGAGAGAGAGAGAGAGGAGAGAGAGAGAGAAAGAGAGAGAGAGAGAGAGAGAGAGAGAGAGAGAGAGAGAGAGATGGTGCGTGTGTGATGTGATGTTTGACTGCGCGCGTCGGAGAGAGAGAGAGAGAGAGATGGAGATGGTGCGTGTGTATGTGCGTGCGTGTGTGTATGCGCGCGCGGGGGTATGTGTGTGTATATGTGTGTGTGAACACACCCCCAAGCCATCGGTGTGTTCATGAACAGTAGTGGCCAAGCTTAGCCTGTCAGTGCAACTGCCTGTTATGCTTAGCGCGCCCGAGTAGTGCTTGTGTATTATGTGCATGAGTGCAATAATGCATGTTTGTGTACCCCCCCCCCCCCTCTCTCTCTCTCTCTCTCTCTGTCTCTCTCTCTCTCTCTCTCTCTCTCTCTCTCTCTCTCTCTCTCTCTCACTTTACGAACTTGTCTCTGTATACTGGTCAATAAATATTACGCATCTGGATGTTTTGTATAATTGATTGCTATTATTATGCTAAGCCAGTGGCATTTTGGTTAGTAATATGGACATAGTGTCTACCTACTA
>JAGGCT020001815.1:0-25000 GCA_017654935.2 Phymorhynchus buccinoides
CCGAGTTGTGAAGAAGCCGTGCAGAAGGTAGTCAGTTGTCAGCCTCCATATGATTTAAGTGTCTTTATGAAGCTATGTCCATGCAGATAGAAAATCGGGCTGCTCTACCCCGGAGAGCGCGTCGCTGCAAGTGCAGCACCTACCTTCTTTTTTTTTTTGGGGGGGGGGGGGCACACTTGGAAAACCTAACTATCAATTTGGCCATACCAGGCAGCAGGATTTCTCCCTGCTCTTACCAACTTTCAACTGCCATGGGAGTTTTACTTGCGTACAGCGCATGGGTCAGACTAGCTTTAAGTCCCCATCCGAAGGTCTGGACGTTCAGTTCGATTTTCCTGTCAAACTAGAAAGAAAGGGCGAGGCTGGGATTCGAACCCGGGTCACTCACGCTGCAGTCACGCATTACATTTGGCAGGCGAATGTCTTTACCACTCCACCACCTTTCTGGTATGAAATGACGGAAGAAGTGTCTTCTGTGTGATACCAGGTATCCCATGCGTCGTGAAGAAGCCCTGCAGAAGCTGGTCAGCTGTCTGTCGCCAAATGACGCCATCGTTAGTTCAACTGGAATGCTGTCCAGAGAACTCTTTGAATACAGGTACACAGTCTTCCTTTTTTATTGCTGTTTTAATTTATAATACAGGTACACAGTCTTTTTTTTTATTGCTGTTTTGATTTATGAAATTCCAAATTTATAAGATTCACTTGCATGTCGCCAAACGACGCCATTGTTAGTTCAACCGGAATGCTGTCCAGAGATCTCTTTGAATACAGGTACACAGTCTTCCTCTTTTATTGCTGTTTTCATTTATAATACAGGTACACTCTTTTTTTTATTGCTGTTTTGATTTATGAAATTCCAAATTTATAAGATTCACTTGCATGACGCCATTGTTAGTTCAACCGGAATGCTGTCCAGAGAACTCTTTGAATACCGGTACAGTGCACATGACATTTGGGTTGGTTCATTTTCCTGTAGTTGAAAAATGTGTTGAAGTACAGTTGAACACCGCCTAACGGGCACGCCGGTATTCAGGACAGTTGTATTCAGTCTCTTTTCTGTTTAGTTATTACTAAATGAGTCTCCAGTATAAAGACCACCTCCCTTTTAAGAGTAGTTTTGATCAGTCAGTTGGGTGGTCAGAATACTAAGATGATGATGGTGATGATGATGATGATGACGAAGTTTATGTTGATGGTGATGATTTTGACGATGACAATAATGATGATGATGATGATTTCAGGGTGCTAAACCAGATGGACCATGACAAGGAGTTCCTAACAGTCGGTGCCATGGGACACGCCAGTTGTATAGCTATGACGATGGTGATGATGACAATAATGATGATGATGATTTCAGGGTGCTAAACCAGATGGACCATGACAATGAGTTCCTAACAGTCGGTGCCATGGGACACGCCAGTTGTATAGCTATGACGATGGTGATGATGACAATAATGATGATGATGATTTCAGGGTGCTAAACCAGATGGACCATGACAATGAGTTCCTAACAGTCGGTGCCATGGGACACGCCAGTTGTATAGCTATGACGATGGTGATGATGACAATAATGATGATGATGATTTCAGGGTGCTAAACCAGATGGACCATGACAAGGAGTTCCTAACAGTAGGTGCCATGGGACACGCCAGTTGTATAGCTATGACGATGGTGATGATGACAATAATGATGATGATGATTTCAGGGTGCTAAACCAGATGGACCATGACAGGGAGTTCCTAACAGTCGGTGCCATGGGACACGCCAGTTGTATAGCTATGACGATGGTGATGATGACAATAATGATGATGATGATTTCAGGGTGCTAAACCAGATGGACCATGACAAGGAGTTCCTAACAGTAGGTGCCATGGAACACGCCAGTTGTATAGCTATGACGATGGTGATGATGACAATAATGATGATGATGATTTCAGGGTGCTAAACCAGCTGGACCATGACAAGGAGTTCATAACAGTCGGTGCCATGGGACACGCCAGTTGTATAGCTATGGTGATGATGACAATAATGATGATGATGATTTCAGGGTGCTAAACCAGATGGACCATGACAAGGAGTTCCTAACAGTCGGTGCCATGGGACACGCCAGTTGCATAGCCCTGGGCGTCGCCCTCAACACCCCAAGCAAACAGGTTGGTACAATGGAACCTCCCTATTAACACCCTCCCTTATAAGACTCCCTCCAAGATGTGACCCAAACGTTACTCATCAATTCTCCCCCCTTCATATCCTGACTACTGAGTGTCCACCTCCCTATTACAGGGATGTGAGAGCTACGCGTATGTGCGTAAATGCGCTTTTTCTATTTGAAAAAAACACCGAAACAAAATGCACAGAGACAGATTGTCGAGTTAGGTAGCCTTTCTTTGCTCGCACACAGTGAAAACAAAAGCAGTTTGTAGCGTGAGTACAGTCCCTTGACTGAATTCTGTAAGCTTCTCTGTGGTTGACCAGTTAAGTCCAATGGCAATGCGTCATTTTTATATGTTTGGCTATGATTTCGAAGGAGGATTTTGATGTTTTTTAAAGCTATTGAATGACTGTTTCGTCGTCAACCATAAAAATGATTTATCACGCCATAGATGTGAGGAAAGAGGAGATCGACAAAGGATGCCAACACAAATTTGACAGGGCTTGGATGGATGAAACTAACGGACAGTAAGATCCGTGTAGGCGAGCAGCGAAAACAAATTGATGTCGGAGGCAAAGTTTTGTTTGAGTACTTTGACGATTCCATCGGCTACGCTTTTTTGTTTGGGGCACTCTCACATCCCTGCTACCCTACCTATTAAGACCCCTACCTATTAAGACCCCTCCCTGTGAAGACCTTTTGGCTGATTTTCCAAGGTTTGAATAGGGAGGTTGCACTGTATATTTTCTATGGTGATGGAAGACCATAGCACAGCTTATTGTTTTGTTTTGTGTATCTCCCCGTGGGGATCTTTCGTAAAAATAGTTCCCCCACCTTCTGGAAGTTCTGTGCTTGTAACTTCCTTTAATCTGCCACTCTCTTTGACTCTGCCTTTTCCCTTTGCCTTCTATCATCTGCTAACTTTCTGACTTATTGGCCCATTCTCCTGCCTTTTTTCAAAAAAAATCTTCCAAATAATTGTTCTCCCTTGAGCTCCTCCGAAATCGGAATGTGTCGGCTGTACGCTAGCGGGGAGACCAGTGAAATTGAAAACCGGAGACTTATGTACCTTACCCATTATGGCCATATGGCCTGGGAACGCAGAAGAAGAAGTTTTGTGTATGATTGTGGCTCTTAAACAAGGGGGCATCTGCTCTTGCCCATGCTGCTGCAGCCAAAGGGATGGGTTGGCCTTTGGGGACCTTCTTTAATGACAGCTGTCCTCAAAATCCTTTTGGTTGAGAAAGTAAGAGTGTAACCTGGGCAAGGCATCTCCGCTTTAAACAAGTTTGTTTTTTTACGATTTTTATTTCATTTTTTCAAACAAGGTTTATCCAAGCCTTCCAGAATAGTTGCTGCCTCCTCTGCTATTCGGCAGTTGTTGGCAGAAGCAACAGACTGGTGTAAAAAGTTCTGGCTTTTCCTCATACCCAATGCTTATTGAATGCGTGTCCCTAAGGACTGCTGAGCTTTTCAGTAATGTTGATCATGTGGATTTATATCAACATGTTTTATTAGGGGAGCTAAGTGCTTTGCTAAAGTAAAATGTTCACAAATGTTTGTATTGTATGTGGTTCTTGGATTTGTGTTTTGCTATTCGTGGTAGATTTTTATGTGGTGACAGTCCTGAGATAACCATAGCTGTTGACGGGACTATAACAGACTAACTATCTAATTATAAACGATGCTTAATTTTGCTTATTTGTGGATAAAAGGGGTGTACAGCTTCACTCAAAAAATGTATTTCGTGTTGTTGACTGCTTTTGCTCAATCTTGTTAATGGACATGCAGTGTCTTGTCAACATCCGCCATTGCGGTCATTCGAAATTTCCGTCACGTTATAGAGATGTTAATCATTATTTTCATCCTCAATTATCTTTGTGATCATTTCAGGTGTTTGCTTTGGATGGTGACGGTGCTTTACTTTTGCACATTGGATCCTTAGCTACCATAGGATGTCGAGACCCTCCCAATTTCCATCACATCATGCTATATTATTTTATTCACAAGTTATCATCATGATCATTTCAGGTGTTTGCTTTGGATGGTGACGGTGCTTTACTTTTGCACATTGGATCCTTAGCTACCATAGGATGTCGAGACCCTCCCAATTTCCATCACATCATGCTATATTATTTTATTCACAAGTTATCATCATGATCATTTCAGGTGTTTGCTTTGGATGGTGACGGTGCTTTACTTTTGCACATTGGATCCTTAGCTACCATAGGATGTCGAGACCCTCCCAATTTCCATCACATCATGCTATATTATTTTATTCACAAGTTATCATCATGATCATTTCAGGTGTTTGCTTTGGATGGTGACGGAGCCTTGTTGATGCACCTTGGATCCATAGCCGCCATAGGACATCACGGCCATCCTAATTTCCACCACATCATGTTATATTGATTATTATAATAATAAATTATCATGATTCTTTCAGGTGTTTGCTTTGGATGTTGACGGAGCCTTGTTGATGCACCTTGGATCCATAGCCGCCATAGGACATCACGGCCATCCTAATTTCCACCACATCATGTTATATTGATCATTATAATAATAAATTATCATGATTCTTTCAGGTGTTTGCTTTGGATGTTGACAGAGCCTTATTGATCCACATGGGATCCCTAGCCGCCATAGGCTATCACGGCCCTCCTAATTTCCATCACATTATGTTAAGGAAAAGGTTGATTATTTTCCTTATTAAATTATCATCATGATCCTTTCAGGTGTTTGCTCTGGACGGTGACGGTGCATTGTTGATGCGCATGGGATCCCTAGCTAGCATCCATTGGACATCGCGGACCTCCTAATTTTGATTACGTCATGTTTAGGAAAAGGTTGATTATTTTCCTTAGTAAATTATCATTATGATCCTTTCAGGTGTTTGCTCTGGACGGTGACGGTGCATTGTTGATGCACATGGGGTTCTTGATCACCATAGGATGTTGCAGCCTTCCCAATTTCCTTCACATGTTGTATTGATTATTATTATAGATTATCATCATGATCCTTTCAGGTGTTTGCTCTGGACGGTGACGGTGCGTTGTTGATGAACATGGGGTCCCTAGCATCCATTGGACATCGCGGACCTCCTAATTTTAATTACGTTATGTTTAGGAAAAGGTTGATTATTTTCCTTAGTAAATTATCATTATGATCCTTTCAGGTGTTTGCTCTGGACGGTGACGGTGCGTTGTTGATGCACATGGGATCCCTAGCGACCAATGGACATCGCAGACCTCAAAATTTTGATTACGTCATGTTAAGGAAAAGGTTGATTATTTTCCTTATTAAACTATCATCGTGATCCTTTGTATAATATTGTATTGTGTTGTATTGTATTACTAAGAGAGGCGGCAAATTTCGACACGTTTTCCATCCCTAAGCTTGCTCTGGCTTGTAACTATAGAGAGGTACTGTGCTGTACTGTGTTGTATTGTATCGTATCATATTGTAATGTACTGTGTTCTATTGTATAATATTGTATTGTGTTGTATTGTATTACTAAGAGAGGCGGCAAATTTCGACACGTTTTGCATCCCTAAGCTTGCTCTGGCTTGTAACTATAGAGAGGTACTGTGCTGTACTGTGTTGTATTGTATCGTATCATATTGTAATGTACTGTGTTCTATTGTATAATATTGTATTGTGTTGTATTGTATTACTAAGAGAGGCGGCAAATTTCGACACGTTTTCCATCCCTAAGCTTGCTCTGGCTTGTAACTATAGAGAGGTACTGTGCTGTACTGTGTTGTATTGTATCGTATCATATTGTAATGTACTGTGTTCTATTGTATAATATTGTATTGTGTTGTATTGTATTGTATTACTGAGAGAGGCGGCAAATTTCGACACGTTTTTCATCCCTAAGCTTGCTCTGGCTTGTAACTATAGAGAGGTACTGTGCTGTACTGTGTTGTATTGTATCGTATTATATTGTAATATACTGTGTTCTATTGTATAATATTGTATTGTGTTGTATTGTATTGTATTACTGAGAGAGGCGGCAAATTTCGACACGTTTTTCATCCCTAAGCTTGCTCTGGCTTGTAACTTCAGACAGATACTGTGCTGTACTCTGTTGTATTGTAAGGTATTGCATTGTATATTATGTAATGTACTGTGTTGTATTGTATTATGTTGTCATGTACTGTATTGTTTTGCATTGCGTTAACAGAGGCGGCAAATCTTGCCATGTTTGCCCTCCCTAAACTTGTGTTGTAAAAAACACCTTGTATTGTATTGTGCTGTATTGTATTGTATTACTAACAGAGACGGCAAATCTCCCCTCATGTTCCATTTAAAAAGCATGTGTGTTGTATTGTATTGTATTGTATTGTATTGCTTTGTCTTACTAACAGAGGCAGCAAATTATAATAATGTTTTCCATCCAAATGCTTGCTCTGGCCCTTAAATACAAACAAGTATTGGGTTTCGTCGTGTTGTGTGGTTTCAGTCTTAAGTGTTGTATTGTATTGTATTGTATTATATTATATTGTATTCAGTATTGTATTGCTGTAGGGGTTTAGGCCGGTTTGTGATAATTGTAGCAAAAGCCTCCCAGAATGTGTCTTCCAAATCTGTCAAAAGCTGTGAGGGCATGTGGTTTCTTTGGTTTCAGGCGTTCAGCGTGAGCACTCCGGAGGGTATAGAGGAGGGTGTGTGAGGACATGTGGTTTCTTTGGTTTCAGGCGTTCAGCGTGAGCACTCCGGAGGGTATAGAGGAGGGTGTGCGTCGCCTGATGAGTCAGCCCGGCCCTGCGCTCATGGAGGTCAAGATTTGCTCGGGGTCACGCTCCGATTTGGGCCGACCCACCCGCACCACGCTCCAGAATAAGGACGACTTCATGAAGTTCCTGCGGAGATGATCAACTGGGTCAAAAATTGTTATAACTTTTGGCAAATCCACTGTAGATCATTCACTTATAACCGAGTTGATAATTTTAGGTCTAAATTTAACGATTTTTGTTGCCAAGGCAGTAAAACCTCTCTGTTTGGACTCTAGAGAAATCAACCACAGATCGTTTACTTCCAACAAAGTTGATAACTTTGGGTCTAAAATTACGATAATTTTTTTTTTACTGTGACAGTGGAACCTCACTATGTATACCTTTTGGCCAATCAACTGTAGACCTTTCAATTCCAACAAAGTTGATAAGTTTGGTTCTAAATGATGACAGTAAAAATAGCCTGTGCCGTGGAATTTCTTTCTTATGATTTATGAAAAATTGGCTGAAATCTGTTGGGGGGGTTTTTCATGTCTCTTTTCCGAGAGCGGTTACACACACATTTTTAAGCTATTCGCGTTTATTTGATCAGTTTGTTTCTGGTGCGAGTTGACCAGTTTGGTTTACAATGATGTTTTTTTCTATTATCACGAGTATTGCTGAACTTCGGTTATTTCTTTGGAAAAAAAAAGATGGCTGAAATCAGGTGTGACAGGTTCCACTTCTGAGAGCAGATAAAGCATAGCTTTTAATTCACGAAAATTAAATCACTGTTGTTGCATAATTGGGACGGATCATGGATTTAGCGGTAGTTTAGGGTTTATGTTATTGCATTGTAATTTATAGCAGTCACTGACAGAGATGAGATTTTCTCCTTTTTGATGGCCCCAAGGGTCATTTTTTGACATCAGTGTCAATCCATTGAGAAAATTTGGGGTAGGGCTGTTAGGTTTTGTGTTGAATCGTAAATGCGGCAAGAAGTTTGATTGATATTTTGTTCTCGATTGGTTCATTCTCAAATGGATATTTCCGGTTGCTGCTTGGGGCAGCCAAGACTGCTCTATTTATCATTACTCTGCAGTTTGCAAAACTGAAAACGGAAGTTGTTGTTATCCATTTGCTGATGTCGCCTACACCGGGCTCCAGACCCCCGGCTTCTTTTGTCCTCCTTTTTGGTTTTCTGAGAATCTCATCTCTGAATCTTGATCGTTCTACCTTGATAGGGAGCGGTCTTCGTTGGAAGAAAGGTGCAGATATTCATACCCCGTACCCATCATTCAGTATCGTGAATGCAACCACCTTTTAGGGCCTTCACCAACCAGAGACGAAACTAGGGAATTAATGGGCCATAGATCATAGCAGTGGTAAATGAAGGGCAGGAGCTGTGCCGGTCGGGGTTCTTTCCCGGGGATCGCTTCGCTTGCCGGAGTGATCGAGCTTGGATACTGCGAACAAAAGTCTATGATCCACACAGTTTTTTTAAGGTTAAAGCAGCATACGGTTAGTAACATAGACAGTGAAATTGATTAAAAACTGTCAGTGCACTCTCCCAGTTCCATTGAAAGTGTAGCCTGTGTAGGCTCCTTCGACGTAGTCGACCAGATCAGAAGTAATGAGACGCAAATCTTACGTTTCTCTTGTGTGTGTGCATTGTTCAATCATTTGTTTCTTTGTACCAGAGTTGCGTTAGCTCTTCGTCTTTTGATGTTCTTGGTTCTTGGTTGTCCGCTGCATCTCAACTGACAAGAGGGGAGTAACTATTTTATTGAGTGCGCACGCTTTGCTTTAACGGAAAAATCACCATCATAAGCTCTAAAAATAGACACACGGTAGGGTGCTTGGCAGTGAATGCCTTTGCATTTGGTGGGAGTGAAGAGTGATGTACTGGTATTCGCCCATGGTGCTAGAGGAGTTAACACTTTCAACACAACCCCTCTCGCTGCTCCGTATTCCCTCAGGACACTGCAGTCAAGGAGTAGACATTCCCCCATTTCGGTTTTTTCTTCTTTGGGCCTTTTCAATAAATTCTCTTAAAAAATCTGGAGATCGCAGTGACTTCATTTTTGCATAGTGGTTTAGATTTATCTTTAATCCTTTAAATGATATAAATTTGATAACCAACTCGTTAATTTGTGTTTGACTGGATGAGTTGAAAGCAGCCACACCACTGTCGGCTACGGGGGCATTTTGCCTGTTGCTAGAATCCCAGCAGCGTGTTGCGAAAAGGTTAATCTGATTTGTTGGTCATGACCTCAACCAGAGAGGTAATCCTTCCTCAGCATTAACCCAATGGAGTCATGTCGGAGACGTTATTCTGACACTGGTCCCAGTTATTGGAGTCATGTCGGAGACGTTATTCTGACACTGGTCCCAGTTATTGGAGTCATGTCGGAGACGTTATTCTGACACTGGTCCCAGTTATTGGAGTCACGTCAGAGGTTTTTTTTCAACATATTTTGACTGTTGTGAAACCCAATAAAATGGAAATACCTTGCTGTTCCTATTAATCCTGAGACCTTCCCCTTGTAGTTGCTTCCCTTAGACTGTCTCCAGTGAGTTCTATTTTCGTTTTTTTCTTCTTTAAATTGAACTGCTCATCATTGTCAAATTTGCTTCATTCAATATGGTGGCGACCATATAGCTCAATTTATTCAAACATTAAATAAACAAATGTTTATGTTTATAGTCTATATTATGCTTTTTACAATCTTTTTTTATTTATATACTAAACCAAGTCTATCAAAACTTGAGTGGCTTTGTGATACTAGATCAAGATCATAACAAAGTGGTCAGCCCGTGGAGTTGGAAATTGTTGTTTTCCTGATGAAGTGCATTTCATCAGATTATTTACATCGTGAAATAAATGAGGCTCACTCATTCAATGTAAGAAGTCTCAAAAAATATACGGATTTATCTTTCACTTGGTATCATGTGCATTTGATATTTAGCGATTTTTATAAAATGATAAAAAAAATAATGCGATCTGAGGGAGAAATTATGTAATTTTGTATGTGACTCAGTTGAGTTAAGAATCTGATATAAAGTACAGAGGGCTCCTCATTTTCATTCAGGTCATATTAGGGAAGAATTTATTACATATAGAAGTTGACATTAATGGGTTTTAAATACTTAGAAGTTGATTTGAGACGAAGACAGAGCCCTATAGAGATGAATGTCCAAAACCTAAAAAGTCCGTATTAAGGAGAGGTTCCACTGTGCCATGACCGTAGCACTGCCTTCACATTCCATAGAATGACTGCGTTGTTGGCCTTGTTTGATTGTTTGTTTACAAAAAGGTTTGTTTTGTTTTGGTCGCTGGGTGTGTGAACCCATATACATGAGTTGAACAGGCAACATTGGCGTACTGAAGAAGAGATTATGACGTTGTGTTATGAATCGGATGATGTCATCATGTTTTGAATCGCAATACATATCGATTCCCATTGTTAATCATCAGATTTGGGCCATAAGTTATATTTCTAATTGCATGTAAGCTTTTGTTTTTCAATACTTTACATTGTTTTTATTACTATTACTTTATTGAACTTTTGATGTTCATTACTTTACTTTTTTTTAATTATTATTGAGCGTTCGTTTCTCAAAACTTTACACGCCATGCACTATTCTTTAAAGTGCAAATATCAACATTAAAAGAAAAATTAACAGATTGTGGTTGTAAAAGCATGGTATATCTCGTGCACTGCCTAATTTATAGCAATACATCATGTGTTTTTTGTGGTGTTTTTTTTATATAACATATGCAAATTCAACTCATTTTATATAGGTTTTTCCACTTAATAGATTTTCTATTGTTTTGTTGTTTTTCTTTTAATTGTTTTTGCTTGTTCTGTTGTTGTTGACAGAGGTGTGTGCATATCTAGGTAGATAATAATATTAAGTGTTCTTATTCTTCTCATATTGATTGTCCTTGATGGACTTTTTTTCATGTGTGCAGATCATACTCTTTTTCTTTAGACCATGACAGTCTATGCAAACTAATGCCCCCCTACAAACATATTACGCTTTGATGATTTGTTTCTCCATTATTGCTCAACTCGGGTAGATGTGTTATTTTTACCTGTTTTAACATGACCGAAGGGGTCAAGTGAGATTGAGCAATGCTTAATGCTAATTCAACTCACTCAACTCGACTCAACTCTTATTTTGTCCTCATAAAAACAAGGATAATTTTCTTGCGGACACGTCAAATATACACACATTAAGATGTTTTGCCCCAAAATCAAGAATTTTTTCTTTCTGACATCTCTTCAATATATTTGGGGTTATTGTCAACTTTGATGTAAAAAACAATCATTTTCATGCATTTTGATGAAATTAACACTGATTGCCAATGGTTATGGTGGCCATTTTGAAAATAAACAACCGATTTTGTGTGCAGGCTCATTCTGTACAGGACAGACCTATTGACACCAAACACGTTTTGAACAGTTCTTTAACTTCTGTATTACAACTTTACAGAGCATTTTCTTGATATCTTTACAAATAAAAAAGTTACATTTTTTTAATTTTTTGCTCCGTTTACACTAACGAAATTGTGCATTTTCATTATTTTGATTGAATATAATTTGGCAAGATGACAAGTTACACAAAAATCCTTCTGTAAAGTTGTAAACAAGGTTTTTTTCTAAATGTGTGCTGAATTTCAAGTAGTTGTGATGATTCTGAGAGGAGTAAGAGTGCGCATTGTTCTGAATAAAGCAAGATGAGAGAACACTGCGTTCAAAGATGGAACGGGGAGTGTAGGTGAATGAATGTACATGTTTGACAAAATACACATTCCAGTTGACAAAAATGCATTTTTAAAAAACATGAAAAATAATAAAAAAATAATGAAAAAACTTTATTTTAGGGGCAAAACATCACCACTTAATCAGAATCATAAGTCTTATTTATTACTATCACTGTTAATCAAAACTTATTGGAGCATTTTCTGCTGCTTATGCACTGCCAATTTTTGGACATTTTTAGCATTTTAGAAAATGAAATTTAAAAATTTCAGTGTGCCAAGCATAAATAAAGCAAAGGCCGGAAGGGTGATAAAGGGAAGTAACTGGAAAAACGTGGTTTGGATTGCGAAAACATGGATTTAGACTCAGAAATTGCTGTTACAAGAATGGTCATATTTGGGCACTGACTAGCGTGTTCCAGTTACCAGCATACTCAGAATTTGTCCGGAATGAGCTTAGATTGTACAGAGGGGCCCGTACTGAGTTCAGGGTCAAAACAATTGATAGGAGGGGTGGAAGTGATATTTCTCTCCTTCAAGTTTTCTTCACTTTTTTTTTTCCATCTCTCTCTCTCTCTCTCTCTCTCTCTCTCAATAATAATAGGTTTGATTTTGTTATTGATGTTTTACAATATGGGGATGTATTTTGCATGCTTTATATTACTTTGTCTGTGCTTATTTCGTTTTCCATTTTCTACTTTTCAGGCATGGGAATTGTCCGCGAATTCACGGATTTCTGCGAGAATTTTTTTTTAAACTGTTACTAAAAACTTCGTTTTTGTTACTAAATACTTCAATTGGGGGGCTTTTTCAGGCTTTTTCAGAGTTTTTTGTCTCTGACAATTCCCATGCCTGACTTTTATATATGTATTTTGTCCAGAGGGCTGGATGTAAACAAAAGCATGTTATTGCTTACTCTATTACCCTCTATAAATAAAATTCAAAATTAATTAATTCATTGATTCATTCTCTCTCTCTCTCTCTCTGTCTCTCTCTCTCTCTCTCTATTAGTGGGACTGGGGGTTCTTTCGTTTCATTTTTTCTTTATAAAATCTGCTCTTTAACCCCTCAACTGCCACATAACGTATCCCCTACTTGCTTACCGACGTCACCGGGTTGTCATCAGATGAAGGGGAATAACTCTGGGATTGACTGTTTTGTTTGTTTAAAATAGTCAGGAGGGTTATATCTCCAGATCCGTTTTGCCAGATCGACCCCAACACTTATCTTTTCCATTTCTAGAACTTACAGGTCAAAAAGGGTTAATTTGATCCTGCAGGCATTAGCTCAATGGAGTCAGTGTCAGATTGCGTGCATCGTCCCTAAGAATCGCACGTTTCAGGTCACTTTTTGAAAAATTACCAAAGAATGAATCAATTTAGAAACAAACAGTACTTTGCAAGAGAAAGGCACAAGTCTACTAAATAAAATGTGCTGTCTTGTCTCATTTGCATTTGGGGTTTTTTAAACAAAAATATGCTGAGTAAAGGACTCAAAACGGAATTTATTTTTTTAACCCGCCATTTTGATGAAGTAGGAACACAGCTGTGGATTAGTGACTCAATAAACTTGCTGAAATAAGCCACAAATGGCTGTGAAACACGGTCCGAAGGAAGGAGTTGAAGCATAAATGAGTGCACTTAGACTTTCAACAGTAAGTAAACAAACAAAAAAACAGAAATTTCAACGGCAGTCGTCTGTTATGATGACCTGAACAACGATGTTCAGTGACGGCAGACAACTGCCACCATGACTGCAATGAGTTGGTTTAGACAGTTTTGCTGTGTTCAGTTCACCTGTTTTACTTCAGCCCACAGTTGGTTTGGCTAGATGAATGTATCCGTAGAATGACGTGCATTTGTAAAATATCAAGAAGAGTGATGGGTTTTTTATATATATTTTTTGCTGTAAATCGAATGACGGCAGCATACATATCTGTGTTACGATTTTGTTTTTGTTTTTCGGCAAATGTTAAGATCAGCTCCCTCCGCTGTTCCATGGTGAAGTTGGCCAATCAGCTTAACGGAAAAGGTAAATCGGAGGGAGCTGATTGGCCCTAACCCTAAGCCTTCACCCTGGAACAGCGGAGGGAGCTGATCTTAACATTAGTCCGTTTTTCATAGCGATACAACATCATTTACAGTGTTTGGTTTGTGTGCAAAATATCTTGACAGTTTTGAAAGGCACAACATATTTTAACATATCATTTAGTTTGCGTGTGCTGTGAACTGCTTTTCTCTCTTGAGAGTTGCTTATAAAGGGTGATAATTGTTCTGATATAAATTTATTATTTATTCAGTGTGTACTCTATGCGTTCTGTTATTCTAATACTGCTAATAAAATGTATGAATATCAAAGCTGTTTTGTACATATGGAAGTAGTTTGCTTTTTTATTATTATTCTAAAGTACATCCTTTGAATTTGTTTGGGTACAAATGAGTTTTGCAATAGAGTTCTTGCTCAATGGAACATAATTTGTTTTATGGTTCTCTATTGGAAAATATTTTAGATCAGTCGGATGTGATCAGATCTTTTGTTGGGAGATTGGGAGAGGCGGCTTTATCATTAACATAAAACTTTTCACATTAAAACTACTGTTCTTCAGTTTTAAAAGTTTATGTTTGTTAATCAGTTTGTTTTAATCTTAAACTTCTCACATTAATTAAAAATGCTCATTTGTGTTAAATAATAAAGTTAGTGACATGAAAAATGTCGCTGATTTGTCTTCTTAACTTGCATTTTACAAGTAATATTTTTTGTTTCTGATTTGTGTTAAATTTAGACCTTGATAAATACTGAATTGTCTTTGTTTTAACTTCATACTACTACTTAGGTTGGAAAATTTTTTGCTAAGCAACGCTAAGGCAAACTGGTTACATATTGAAACTGTTACATTTTATACATTTTTTGTTTGCTGTTTTTATTTTTTCATATATATTTTCATTTTTTAAGTTGTTGCTGAATTGAGGGGGGAGGGGGGGGGGATGTGTTGAATGTTTCTTGGGGTTGGGTTTTATGGTATTTTACATTGTTACTGCTACACATTCCTGGAATCATGCAATGATTTTTCTCTTGTGATAATTCTATGAATAATACATAATGGATGCTTACTCTTCCTTGGTTCGGTCATGTACTGTGGGTGCAGTCTTGAGCTGTACTCGCAATCATGTGCACTGAACCGCCAGTGGCCTCTCAGCAGACGACGCTGATGAAGGGAGCGTGAGGCACCCTAAAGCTTCGACGTGAGCCGCCGACCCACCCCAAATTTTGCTTGGAGATAAATTGTTTAAAGTTATTATTATTTTGAAATCCTTGTTTTTTAAAAATCTGAGTTAAAAATTATGGATATTTATTGACAAATTTTTATTGGATCCTACTATGATCAGTGTGCTTTTCTTGATCTGGTATGTGTGGGTGTGCGCATTTGTGACCAGCACCACAAAAGGGACATTAAGTCGCTGGGCTAGGTACTCACAACAATCTTGCAGTCAAACATCTCATTTTTTTAAAAATAAATGTTAGTTGTTGGTATTTTCATGCTCTCTAACATCTCATCTTTCATATAATAAAAGATAATCTTTGTTATGATCTCTAAATGCTCCAAAAAGTGCTTTAAACTGAGTATGTTGATGCATTTTCTTCAGCTTTAGACTGATTTCTCAAAATAGCTGACAGTCACCCTACCAACTTTAAATGCTCATAACTCTAAACTTGAACAAAGTTACAAAAATGGTTCTTATGCGATTTGAAAGAGAATTGTTTTAAGTTTCTAACTTTTGTATTTTCTCAGAATGGTGATTTTGACACTTGATGTCCCTTTCGTGGTGCTGGGTCACATGTTATTTCTCTAGTACAGCCTACCTATCAGAGAGGGGGGGTGTTTGTGTGTTTGTTTGTTGCTTGTTTTCAGTTAACTTGTATGGGTCAAACGTTTTAGCTGTTTCTTTTGTGAATAAAAAACCTATTTTATGACTGCTTTGGTGTGGATGATTTGTTGTAAGTGACAATCTTATCTGTACTATTCCTAAACACACACACACATGCACGCACACACAGGTGACACATGCATGCATGCATGCACCACACACAATCACACATGTACATGGGTGCAATTTTTCCTGGTATACAAGGATTTCCTGTTTTTTAAATTTTACCAGAAAAGGAATTGCCTTTTATAAAATTTACCAAACAAGATCTTTGTGTGTCTACTATATTTTTCAAACACTTTAAAATAAGCATTTGCATAAATTGTGGAAAAAGCAAACTAAAATACCTTCATCAATCAATTTTTGCTTCAGCTGCAGGGGGACGTAACCCCCCAGACCCCGGCCTTTCAGGTTGTTGTTTTATGCTGTGTAGTTGCACCCATGCACAAGCGCATGTACACTCTTACGCACATGCATGCACGCACACACACATTGTCAGACTGGCATACACGAGGAATGGAACTGCGATCACCCTCTTCGTTTCTGTCTGTTGCGTGCGTCTCTTCTTCTTCTTCTTCCCGTCAATCGGCCACCTTCACACCTTCATGGTTGGTTGGCTTATCCTGGCTAAAAGACTCCAGGGATCATCCCAACAGCAGAAGCAGTTGAACACTGGTACAAGAATGAGAACATTACTTGTGTGACCGTTTTTTATTACCCCGCCACATGGTCAGCCACAGTCTGACTTCGGTGTTTTTTATACGTGATGTTATGCTAGGAGCTTGGCATGGCTAAAGACAATCCCCGCATAACTATGCATAGCATAAACATTTTGATGTAGCCTTGGTGTTCTATCCTATGTCAACTGGTCTGATACAGCAAGCCTTCATCAGGCTGAACATTTGACTGAAATACTGAGAGAGAGAAAAAGATTATGCGCAGCACCGAATCACAGTAGAACTACGAAAAATATAATTGTAATTTTAAGAAATAAACATATAAGATAAATAAAAATTAATAACTTGGCACATTTTCTTAAAAATAGAATTATACTGAAAGAAATGGGTGGGGTGGGGGTGCTAAGACAGGTCTACAGAGTCCCTAGCAGGGCCGGATCCATGGGTGAGGGTGGGGGTGCTAAGACAGGTCTACAGAGTCCCTAGCAGGGCCGGATCCATGGGTGAGGGTGGGGGTGCTAAGACAGGTCTACAGAGTCCCTAGCAGGGCCGGATCCATGGGTGAGGGTGGGGGTGCTAAGACATGTCTACAGAGTCCCTAGCAGGACCGGATCCATGGGTGAGGGTGGGGGTGCTAAGACAGGTCTACAGAGTCCCTAGCAGGGCCGGATCCATGGGTGAGGGTGGGGGTGCTAAGACAGGTCTACAGAGTCCCTAGCAGGGCCGGATCCATGGGTGAGGGTGGGGGTGCTAAGACAGGTCTACAGAGTCCCTAGCAGATCCAGGGGGGGGGGGGGGGGGGGGGGAGTACCTGGGTTCCGTACCCCCCCCCCCCCCCCTCCCACCAACAAAAAGAAAGAGAGTCCTACTTACTGTCTTGTTGTTCTAGGGTACACTTTAAAGGGAGTTTTAGCACTTTATTTCCTTTTTTAAAAAAGCTTCACTGCCTGACCCCCACTAGGGGCGTTGCCCCTGGACCCCACCGCCGGCCCCCAGACCCCAGACCCTCTAACTAATGTGTCCCAGGTCCTACCCCCCCCCCCCCCTCTCTCTCTCTCTCTCTCTCTCTCTCTCTCTCTCTCTCTCTCTCTCTCTCTCTCTCTCTCTCTCTCTGCCTTGCCATGTTTGTATTCTATGTTCGTACATGTACCAAGGACAGACTGGAAGACTAGGCGTTGCCTAAAATCTTTATCCTTGAAAAATAAAGTTCAAGTTCTCTCTCTCTCTCTCTCTCTCTCTCTCTCTCTCTCTCTCTCTCTCTCTCTCTCTCTCTCTCTCTCTCTCTCTCTCGATATCAGTTGCATATTGTGAAGAAAATCAATTGCCTTTGTAAAAAAAAACCACCCCTGCCCTAACCCTAACCCTAACACTATAAGACGGGAAAACGCAACGCACCACAACTGTGACAAATCGCGGTGTACTGCAGTTCATAGTGGGGGGTAGGGTTTGGTTTAGGGCTAGGGTTAGGGATAGGGTTAGTATTCCAAAAAGGTTATTAGCTAAAAATGTTCCTAAAATACACCTTTATGTATGGTAAGAAAGGCAAAAACGTAAAAATATAATTAACCGAGAACTTTGATATAACACAGTTGGTGTCATCTTTAATCATAGTATGATTATTACAAGTGTTATTGTTACCCAATATTGTTGTCTTAGGTTTTTGTGGTTTGCATCGCATACAACTTCGCTCCCCTGTTTAAAGCCCATTCATAATTATCAAACATATCTGATGGATTAAATTCCAATAATGTGGGGATCTGCTTCTTGCAGTGTTGCATTACTTTTACTAGATTTGGGTGCAACGACTTCTTATATTCGACATTTTCATTGGCTAACTCCACCCGGAAATGCGATTGTTTACTTGCACGGGTACTTCCTGTTAGAACTTCATGTGGGGGTTTCATCAGAATCGCCGGTCCTACATTCACTTGACTGAAGGAGCTCTACGAGAAGACAGGTTGCTTTCAGGCCCAGGCTTAACTTCAAGTTGAAGATGCTGTTCTTTTGCCCACACGACGGTACTTGCCTCGACCTGGAGGAAGGTCCACAGGGCCTTTTGCGTTTCACGTGTAGGGCTTGTCCCTACGTCAGAAATATTACTAAAACGGTAGGTCTACTCTTGCTCCATCACTGAAAGCTATAGATCTGCAGACGCATGGCTACTCGCAGACCGTCAACATGAACATGATTCGCTGTGTGTAGGCTAAATAGGCCTACTACACCCGTGGGGTTTAATTTCTTTAAACTAAGGCCGTGTACACAGTCACACATAACCGGATATTCCATGCGGAAACCTGTGCGCAATCCATAAATAGGCCTAAGTGAAACAAAGAAGGGAAAAGATTTGCGCACGTGTCCGAATTTGCGTAAACTTTTATCCTTTTTTCCACTGATTTAGGGTTTTCCGTATGTCTAATGTGAACCCGGCCTACCGATTAAGCTCTTTTTGTTTTTGCATACGTTTTGGCAGTGTGACTGTTTTTAATATAATTATAATTTTAGTCTGCCAAACTGATAAATCTGGACATCGATTTATGGATTATGATTCTGTTTACAACATTAGTTGATCTCCTTCCCTGTGACTGTCGACTGTTTTAGACAGTTTTTAACTATCCACCTCATGGTCTTGCCCTCCAATGTTTTTTCCGTTTCATGAAAATAACCATAGCCTAATCCTAACCCTATCCCTTTCCCGAGCAAGGCTGAATGTGGCTTCTCAATGAGCAGACTGCGTTCATGGTGACGGTCTGCCAGTATTGACGCCAATTTTTTTATATTTTTTTAAAGTTATGAACTCACTGCTACTGCTATCCCTTTCTCCAGGTCAGGATTGGGTTAGGTCTCAGTCTGTCTTTTTTCTTTCAATTCCAAAGGAGCCAGAATGGTCAACATACTGACCGTGGGCCCTGAACAGAAGAAGATGGGGATAGGGCTAGGATAGAACGCCCGGGAAAGGGTTAAGATTAGGGTTGGGGTTCTGGATCTGGTAGTGTCGCAGACGCCACTTCTGACGAGAGACACAATGGAACTAGGAGGGTGCATACCTTATTAGAATTAAAAGAAAATCATGACATGAAAAAGACAACTGATACTGTGATAGGGGAAAAATGGTCTGGGAATATTTTGACTGTGCAAGAGCAAAGATCAGAATATTATTTCTCCTCATCTTATGATGTTATCAGTGATGTCATCAAGTCAGTACATCATGATACGTTTGTGTCAGTCAAAGGGTTAAACAAGAAATTAGGCTATTTTTGTTATTTTTGTGTGGATGTGATTGTGAGTGAAAAGGAAAATGAGATGCAAATGTTGGTTGTCACAACGGACATACTGTTGCATCATACATTTTCTATTATATATATTATCAACAAACTTGAAAGAATTTTACCTGGAATGGCATATCTATGAATAAGTATATATTCTGAATGTTGTTATTCTCAAATTACTTTTGTGCCTGTTATGACAACCAACAGTCACACTCCATCTGACAAACAACTTACAAAATCACAACAGTCGCTGCTCAAGTTATTTAATGTTTATTTCCAGAAGTGTCAAACTTCTGTTTTTATAGTACAGGGGAACCTCCCTTCTAAGACCTTCAAAAATCATCCAAAATGAGGTCTTATAATGGAGGGGTCTTATAAGTTATAAGGGAGGTAATTTTAATACTTACAAAGAAGGGCAATGTCTCAGAGAAGTAAGTCTTATATGGGAGGGAGTCTTATAATGGGAGGTATTATGGGAGGTTCCACTATATGCACATTCTCAGCAGGGTAATTTAATTAAGACTAGCGCAACGCCTAGTACCGGAAATACCGAGCACCGGTAATGCTAAGTACCGGTAATGCTGAGCAGCAGTTTTTTGGGGTCCACGAAATATTATATTATTACTTTTGTGTCTCTCCTTCTTTCCATCTTCTTCTCTCATCCTGCTGACGACATACACCAATGCACATGCACAAACGTTAGAGGATACACATGCAAATACACTCACACACAACGTGCGCACGCAGACAGACACACACACATGCATACATTAACATTACAGACACACACATACATGAGTACATCGCTGTCTACAGTGACGCTGTTGTTGCATCAGTCAGAGCATAACCAGGGAAAGTCAAGGGCTTCACTGGGGTTTGGTACATTATGAATGCAAAACCTGCTCAATCCTTTTTGTATCAATACTACAAACACACTTTTTTCTCTTAGTAACTCTACCACTAGAGCACACTCCTTAAAACTTACAAAATCATTAGTTCATACTAATATTTATGCACATTTCTTCACTAACAGGGTTATTAACAGTTGGAATTCACTACCAAATGATATTGCAACCGCAGGAACACTCAATAGTTTTAAAAACAAGTAAGATAATTTTTGGGAAGATTATTGTTTCCATACTAACGTAAGTATTCAGTAATAATTAGTATGCAGATCAGTTTGCTTGCTTCATTGTATGTTGTACTCTTTAAAAAACAAAAGTTTTAAATTGCGTTTCCTTATAAACTAAAAGGAATTAGCAGGCTAAAGGCTAATTAAAAAAAGCCTATATGCCACATATGATATGATAATAGGCCCCTAGACCAAAACACACTTCTGCCGCCATCTTGAATTTGACATGTCTGCGGGACTACATTTTACTAGCAATAAACTGGCTGAACAAGCAGTGTGTAGGCCTAAACACACATCTGCCGCCATCTTGAATTTGACATGTCTGCGGGACTACATTTTACTAGCAATAAACTGGCTGAACAAGCCGTGTGTAGGCCTAAACACACATCTGCCGCCATCTTGGACTATGTTTTACTAGCAATAAACTGGCTGAACAAGCAGTGTGTAGGCCTAAACACACATCTGCCGCCATCTTGGACTATGTTTTACTAGCAATAAACTGGCTGAACAAGCACTGTGTAGGCCTAAACACACATCTGCCGCCATCTTGGACTATGTTTTACTAGCAATAAACTGGCTGAACAAGCAGTGTGTAGGCCTAAACACACATCTGCCGCCATCTTGGACTGTTTTACTAGCAATAAACTGGCTGAACAAGCAGTGTGTAGGCCTACATACATTGGAAAATGTGCGATCTCGCTATTCATTCTCGGCGCAACGTCTGTGTTTTGGTGTGAAGAATTCAAGAAACCTTTAAATTCTTATTTCATGGGTGCTCCTGAGAAATTTCAAAAACCATGCAAGGGAGCGGCCCCGGCGGAGTGCAGGAGCAGTGCACACGCACACACACACAAATTTACTGCACTTTTTTTCACCAATCTAGACTAGTACATATGTGCTACATTCCTTTGAATATAACAAATGCTTATTTTTTGTCCCTTTTTATTGTACAAGTTTGTGTGTGTGTATATCAAAAAATTGTTGTTTCTCAAATCCTCATAATCTGGCGACGCCGGCTCTAAGCCATTTAAAAATCCTGCAATTCAGGACATCCTGAAAGAAGGAGCCTCCATGTTAATTGTTATTGAGTTTACTATAATAAAAAAAAAAGAAGGGACATTGAAACTGACAGTTTTTTGGCCAATCTCATAGCATTTGGCTTTGCAAACAAGCAGCTTTTGGCCAGTGTGTTGATTACTGGAACGAGTAAACCAAGATGTTTTTCCCTTCTTAGAGATCTGGTAATGGCGGAATTGTGTTTCGGTGCATTGATTTTATATTTTGACAAAGCTCTTAGCTGTTATGATAATGGGTGCAAATTTTCCATTTATCAAACTGTTCATTACACGACAGGTTTCCTTACACATGCATCTAAACAGGGACTGTTCATCAGAGATCAGATAGACTTGCACTGACTTGCAGAAGCCATCTTGTTATAATTAAACCTGACAAAGGTCTAATTTTCAATATTTTTCACTCAGTCAGTTGGTATCCCGACCGTAAGTTCTAACCCTAAGCACAACCAAGTTGGATGAACAATTAACTTTTGCTTCTGTTCTCACATGAGGTGTGTTTCCTTCATTTGTTTTGATGATTTTTAGTTCTAACCCTAACCCTCACCCCATTCCTAACTGTATCCTTTTCCTGGTCGATCAGTTCTAACCCTATCCTTAATCGCCGAACTGGCGAACAGTCTCTGTTTAGGCTCAACTTTTCCTTATTAGGTACATGTATTAGGTACTTTATAGTCACAGAGGCGTCTCTGTGAAATTCAGGTTGCTCCCACGTCACAGCCAGAGGCGCGTCACCCAACTTTTTTTCTTCTTTTTTTCATGCGATTTTAGGGGGGGGGGGGGGGGGGGGGGGGTGTTTGACTGATGAGTGGGGGGGGTTGGGGGGGGGGGGGGGGGGGGGGGGGGGGGGTGTATTTTGCGACTTTTTCTTTTGGGTTTAACGTATGTGTGCATGGGGGGGGGGACCTCGGGGGGGGGGGGGGGGGGGGGGGGGGATTTTGACCAAATGACAACTTTTTCTTTGCACTGGGTTTAACGTATGCTAAGTGCATGGGCACACAGGACCTCGGTTTATCGTCTCATCCGAAAGACTCCATGTTCAGACCGTAAGGCCTAGTGCAAAGTGAGAGGAAACTGTACCCAGGTTCGAACTCGGGTTTACTTGACGAGGCGAACTACTGGTGTGTACCACTGTGCCACTCTACACTTATCACATGCAGCGACTCATTTCCCTACTGGTGTGTATTGTGAATGTTCTACTGGTGTGTATTGTGAATGTTCTACTGGTGTGTATTGTGAATGTTCTACTGGTGTGTATTGTGAATGTTCTACTGGTGTGTATTGTGAATGTTCTACTGGTGTGTATTGTGAATGTTCTACTGGTGTGTATTGTGAATGTTCTACTGGTGTTTCAGATCGTGTACAGGACCTTCCCCAAGCAGAAGGACACGAGCAGTGTGGTTCTGGGGGGGGCAGAGTCCATGCAATTTGCTGACAAAGCCGAAGGTGAGCAATAATAGTAATAGTGAAGCATTTACATAGCGCACTCCTCCACCCAATGCGCTTAACAAAAAATAAAAAGCAAGAAGTTCAACAAAGACATATAATCACTCAAATGCATGCAATGCTGTACACACATGCCCCCCCCCCCCCCCCCCCCCCCCCCCCTCTTCTCCACACACACACATACACATGCACACACACACACCATTACATCGTTGTCACTCACCCCACCCAAAACACAATACATGATACAACTGTTGACTAAAGCATGAGCTGGTAGGGGTGAATTAAGGGGTGTTCAGCTCTGCCAGAAAGCCAGTCCCCAAGCCAACAACCCGGCACCTGCATGCTGAGGCATACCAACTGCAGCATGCAGGATTCGGTACCGGCAGAAGTCATTCTTCCCTCGGACCATTGTCAAGTGGAAAGCTCTTCATTGGCAACCCCAAATTTAACACAAAATTCAGATTTTGTTACTTTATTTTCTCTTAATTTTGTGTTATATTTTTCGGGGGTGCCTTAAAAGACATCCTCTCATTTGAGACTGATTTTTTTAAAAATAGATTAATGTAGCTTACTGTATTTTATCGATGAAACTGACCTCTGTTATGAGACCCCTCCATTTTCTGACCCATTTTTTTGACTTTTTGGAAGTCTTAAGACTTAACTCATTCAACCATATATGTCCGGAATTAATAGATAGCTCTCAATTTGATGCATTTGCTTCAAGGGAAGTAAATCTGTGTGCACACCATACCATGGTCATTTCTAAACTCGCTTTGCTCCCTTAGACCACAATTTTGCCTCTGACTTTGCTTTTGTAATGGTTTGTTGTGGGGCAACCAATCGGTGTAGAGTTTTCCTGTATAAAGTCTATGTATAAAAAAAGTCTGATCTACCACTTCCCTATGTCTAAACCTGAAGTAAAAACCCGTAATCTTCTTTCATTTCTCCTGTTGTTTCTGCATGTTTTGTTTGTGTGTACTGTATGGCTGGAGTGATTTGTGAGTTTGAATAATTCAAATTTGTTGCGATGCGAATGAGTTAAAATAGAGGTTTGCCCGTAGTCCAAAAAATACAGTAGTTATGGCTGAAACTTTGTGCGGGGGTGGATTAGATACAACACGTTTGTTAAGGAAGCAGATAGCCAGGCCCTGGTTCAAACCTTGCAAGTTCAACCCCTAATGGGTGAAACTTTTCCTGCTATACAAGGATTTCCTGATTTTGAATTTTACCAGAAAAGGAAGTTCCTTTTTTTTTAATTTGTCAAACAAGATCTTTGTGTGTCTACTGTGTTTTTCAAACACTTTGAAATAAGCATTTGTATAATGGTGGAAAAAGCAAACAAAAAATACCTTCATAAATCAATTTTTGCTTCAGCTGCAGGGGGACATTGCCCCTGGACCCTGGCCTTTCAGGTTTTTTCATTTAGTGTAGTTGCACCCTTGATACAGGGGAGACTTTAAATCATTGACTTTAGGTCTGCCGCACTATCTCGCCAGTAACTCAGTGGCACTTATGGTTTTTGAATTGTAGATTGTTGCTTTACGGACTCCGCTTAAGTGCTTGGTAACTTAGTCATTGCAGTTTTCTGTTCAGTTAAATTTAAAATGCATTAAAATGACTAATTTTGAGCCATTCTATAGACTAGTGTCTTTGCCTTTAAAAATATGCAGTGATACTTGACTTTTCGTGAGTACGGTAACAATCTTGCAATTACTGTTAGTGATGGTGACTCCAGACCTGTTTTCCCTACGGATTTGTCAGTAATTATTACGTTTTGAGACCTCCGATACGCTGTTACGGTCAGCAACAAAAAATCCACATTTCCGCTGAACGAGTGTG
>JAGGCT020001816.1:0-25000 GCA_017654935.2 Phymorhynchus buccinoides
ACAATTGTCTGCTAAACGAGACTGACCGAGTCGAACTAGGAAATGACGACACGGATCTTGATTGTAAAGTACAATCGCATGATGCAGATGTCCATACGCTTGTGTTGGGCGCTGCTAAACGAGACTGACCGAGTCGAACTAGGAAATGACGACACGGATCTTGATTGTAAAGTACAATCGCATGATGCAGATGTCCATACGCTTGTGTTGGGCGCATGAAGTGCACACACGTGTCAAACTGTGCCTTTCTGTGATTGACCACTTCTACTTATAAATGGCTGCTAAAGACAAAGGACTGAACTCAACAACCAGTACAAAATATGGGAATCCACAAAGCCCACAATAGATTGTTCAAACTAATTTTTAGCTCCGATATATTTTTTTGGAGGTCAGTTTTTTCTACCTCTGGCGACACGTCACCAATAGACTTACATCACAAGTAAACTAAATCACAATTTGGTCCGGATTTGAACTTCGCCTTGTGAGACCGAGTCAAACACTGTGCGCTTCAAACAAAAAACACCTTCAATTCCCGCTTCAGACGAGTTGGAGACGAACAAGATATTGCCAAAAACAAAAAGGTGAGGAAACCTTATTCTTCAAACAACAGTTGTCAACAAAAGCGTATTTTTCGCTGAGAGTCGATTTGAAACGATTTTTCAGCAAAAAGAACCTGTCCATGACCTTTAAACATTTTCTTTCAACCTTGCTAAGATAAATTTATATCACAACCCTTTCAAAAATGTCAGGGTAAAGCTTAGCATTAAATACTGAACAAATCTCACATGGCTTTAATGTCCAAGTTACTTTTCCCCTTGTACTCTTGTTGTGCCGGATCAGCACCGTCTTTTTCACAAGATACTGCATTTGAAAATTATCAGTGTTAACAACATTTTGAAATTGCAATCAATTTCACCATAATTATGGAAGGCGAGCCACATAAGCCCGTGGTTTGTTTGTTTTATCCAAAACATATGCAACATTTTGACATTATTATAATTTATGAATAACAAGACATAATTAGGAAACATAATATAATGCGGCCAAGCATATATTTTTTTAATAAATTACGTATTTTAAGAAAGTGTTTTACTTTGACACATTAATTAGCTGTCCTTATTGTCAAGGACATATTGTGTGTGAGGGTGTTTCTGTATGTGTTGGTGTATGTGGTCAGTCCGTGCGGCTCAGTTGATGCGTGCTTACTGAATGGGGGATAAATGAGTCAGTGTTGTTAAATGTGTGTGTGTGTGTATGTGTGTAGAGAGAGAGAGAGAGAGAGAGAGAGAGAGAGAGAGTGCTTTGTATGTATGCGTTGTTGCTGGTTGGTGTCATTCTTGAATGCTGTTTTATGTATGCATTGTTGCTGGTTGGTGTCATTCTTGAATGCTGTTTTTGTTGTCTATTTGTTGATGAAAAATTGATTGTAAAGCGCTTTGGGCTCATCTGAGGTAAAGCGCTATATAAATGAACTATTATTATTATTATTTGTACCGCATTTTAACCCTGACGGAAAAAAGGCATTGCCCTACATAAAATAGTTATCTGGCAGACCTGAAAAAGAGGGCTAAGAAGAAAAGGAAAGCCTTTGAATTGAAGTGTAAAGCAAAACAAAAACAGGATGACTGTGCATGGTGACACATATAAAACCTTTCAACCAACAGCAGGCCATGCAGTTTCATAACGTAAGTACAGACCATTTATATCAGTCATCCTCTATCTCCTCTTCACTTAGAACTTTTAACAAAATCATTATGGTTTGAGTTTTTACTTTTTTTTTTAGTGCATACCGTATTTGATAAAACCTTCCAGTTCCACTGAGGTTATCACACATCTTTTCCTTCTTCAAACGGGGGAGTTTTCAAAGAACTTATGAATCTGATGTGCCTAAGACTAGAATAAGACATTATCTGACATTCCTTTCAGTTTCACATTACAACTGAAAAATGGATATATGGGAATAAAGAATCAAAATAAAAAGCACGAAAAGGTGTCATCTTGTCTTCTACAAATCACAGTAGTTGCTGCAGTAGTAAAAATAGTACAGCATTTTTGTGTGAATGTTTCTCTTGATAATCTCAGCTGGGATTTGATTGAGTCAGAAATGAGAGAGAGAGCGAGCGAGAGAGAGAGAAAAACTTGGAAACTCAGAAATTTAATGTATATTAGGCCATAGCCCCATCCATGGAGCGAACACAATGAATATTGAACATGCAACAAATAATTCACATCTGAGAGAGAGAGAGAGAGAGAGAGAGAGAGAGAGAGAGAGAGAGAGAGACAGGGGTGCGGATAGGGAAGAGAATACAGAGACAGAAAGAGACATGTAGAGTTAGTAGAGTTATGGTAAAACAAAGTTTCCACCCGTGGGGGTCTTTTGCATAAATAGTCCCCCCACCTTCTGAAAGTTCTGCGCTTGTAACTTCCTCTAATCTGTTACTCTCTTTGACTCTGCCTTTTTCCTTTGCTTACTGTCATCTACTATCTTTCTGCCTTACCGGTCCATTCTCCTGCCCTTTTTTTTTTTTTTTAACAAACACTTTCAAAAAGATTCCCCCCAGCCGAAGTCGGACTTGCTGGGTCCTAACTCTTTCTTAGTTAGGCGCATAAAGGCAGCATGACGCATCTACGCTCATAATTGACAGGAAACTGTCAGAGCGATCGAAGAAGAAGAAAAAACAACAAAGTTTCAAGACATGCTAAGTGTTTTGAGATTATCACCATTTACTATTTGCACCTGGACAGTTTTATTTCAGACAGCCACCCAGGCTGGGAGAGTGAAAATGAGTAATAATGCAATAAGGTGTGCCCGACAATCAGTTTGTCAGACGCAGATACCAGCATCGTTCTGCATTACTATTAATAATATATATCAGGAGTGGGGCGAAATGAGTTAATGCAAGATCCCATTAATAACTGTTAGCTTTTCACTCATTTCTTTCCAGGCATACATTTGTGACAAAAATGTGACACATGCTCATATTTCTGTGACAAGCACACACACACACAACTACATTTAAAAGCTCCCCTTAGTGACACACACAAACCTTTCAAATAGAAAAAGTTCATTCAACGATACAATAGAAAACAGCCTGTTTTAGCATACAATCTCAGATATGTAATCTCACCACTCGTCTCAAACTGTGGTTATTCAACTCACACACCCCTCCCTTACCCTCTTAATTGAAGCCATACATTTTTACACATCATTCTCATTCCCCGATTAATATGAAATTTTTCACTCATCAATCTTAAACTAAATCCTTAAAGCCATACGACTGCTGAATGTTGACTCCCCACTTTCCAGATCATCGTTTTGAGACGGGTGAGCTAAGACGATTTATCTCTTGCACAACCTCTGCTCTTTTGTGCAATCTCCATTGCTTTCCAGTGACTGAAGAAGCAAGTCTCACTCCAGCAAAGAATAACCAAAATGAAATTTATCCTTTCAAATTTCCACCCAAAGTCTTATCCCTTCGATGATTCAAATCTCTTTTCCATTAACATGTTTCTACCAAATATCTGAGAACCTTTTAGCAAAAAAAAAAGTCTAACACTTTGATATCTCCATGGGTGCAACTCCTGAAAATGGAAAACAAAATGATAGGTAGGGGTCCAGGGGATGGTGAGGCCCCGTCAGGGTACAGGGGCAGAGCCCCATCAACAGAATTTGTTTTCTGGAAAATCTAAAAAACTGAAATCCGTGTACGTAAACCGGACATAGTTGCACCCATGTATCTCCGGTCAAAGTTGTTTTCCATTCACTACTTGATCACTGACAAACATAACCGCTTTATCCAATAAAATGGATTCCAATCTCTTCCCAAAACCTTTTGCCTTCATTTCTGTCTGTTTGCTAGAAGTAAATACCTGAGAATTTGTTTGGCCAAACTATGGATTCAGACCATCTCTCCCACATTCTTTCGCTTTCATCCGGGTCTACTGGGTACCTGAGAAACTGCTTGGCCAACAACATCCATTTCAATCTCCCTGACAAAAGAAAAACACTTCGCTTTCACACATGTCCAGCAGGCACCACAAAAACTGACTCAGCCAACCGACCGACGACTCCCGAATCGACCAAATTCAGGATTTTTCCAACGTCAAGGCTCCCAATCGTCCCGCAAAACAAGGGGTCCCAGGGACTCCTTCACTTACAGTACAGAGGGTCCTAGAGGCGGGATAGAAAGTCCCAGTGGCATTGCGAATGCTAAAAAGAATTTTTCTAGTGCATCCCTGGGACCCCCTGCACATTCTTTTAGATGCCCCTTTAGAATTTCAGCGCTTCATAGACCCCCAAATGATGGTCCCTGGGAGTCCTGAACGTGTGTTTTCCAGAATGATGCTGCACCTTCCCAGATCCTTTCACCTGTGGCGTCGGTTGAGGTAGCGCAGCACCCTCCTGAGGGAGTGCAGGCGCTCCTTGTAGGAGCCAGAATGAGGGGAATCCGTGTACTGTGTCCTTTCACCTGTGGCGTCGGTTGAGGTAGAGCAGCACCCTCCTGAGGGAGTGCAGGCGCTCCTTGTAGGAGCTCATGGCCAGCAGCACCAGCTGCACGCGCGTCTCCACGGGCAGCACGGCCAGGCTCCACCAGGCCCAGGCCGGCCCATTGGGGCTGCTGTTGGGCCGGGGGTCCCGCTCCGGGATGTGGCCGAAGTGCCGATGGATGCGCGCCTTGTGGAAGGCCGGCAGCCTGTCCAGCCATGCCTTGGTGGCCGTGTACACCTCGCTCTCAAGGCTCTGGATTTCTGTGGAGGGGAAAAAAAAGAACATACTGTACAGTTAGGTTAGGTTTGGTACATTATAGTCACAGAGGCGTCTCTGTGAAATTCGGGTTGCTCCCACCTGGAGAGCGCGTCGCAGCCAGAAGCGCACCACCCAATTAAAAAAATAAATAAATTTGCATGCGATTTTTGTGTGATGAGGGAGGTAAATTTTGACATGACAACTTTTCGTTGCCACTGGGTTTAACGTGTGCTAAGTGCATGGGCACACGGGACCTCGGTTTATTGTCTCATCCGAAAGACTCCACGTTCAGACCGCAAGGCCTAGTGCAAAGTGAGAGGAAAAATCCCCTGTACCCAGGTTCGAACTCGGGCTTACTTGACACGAAGCGAACGCCGCACTACCACAGTTCTACTCTACAGTGGAACCTCCCTCCCTTCAACAAGACCTCCCATTATAAGACTCCCTCCCATATAAGACCTACTTCTCTGAGACACTGCCCTTCTTTTTAAGTATTAAAATTGTCTCCCTTATAAGACCCCTCCCTCATAAGACCTCATTTTGGATGATTTTTGAAGGTCTTATAATGGAGGTTCCACTGTATTTTACGGACTACAAGGCGTACCTGATTATATATAAGGCACATTTCACACAAATTTGTTATTATAGTTTCTTACTATGTTACCAGTCACATTATAAGGCGCAGGGGTCTCAGTCTAAGAAAAAAAAAGTATTGCCTTATCGTCCGTAAAATATGGTAAAAGCATTTTTTTGTTTAAAATGAAGATTATGCTGAGTGAATGCTGGAATTAATTTTTGCTAACTGTAGTTTTCAAATATTTTTAAGCGAAGAATCTAGTTTCCTAAGACATCAATGAGTGCAATGGTGCTAAAATTAACATGACTGAGTTGTTAACTTGTGTTCTTTGTCTAAAGCGAGATCCTATGAATTTGTTGCTATTGTTTGACAAGACAAAGAACACAAGTTAACAGCTCAGTCATGTTACTTTTAGCACCACTGCACTCATTGATGTCTTAGGAAAGTGGACAAATGATCAGCATCAACATGCAGTACTTGAACTGAGAGCAGGTGAGGGGGTACTTTTTCGTGTGAAATTTGTTTGGGTGGACTCCATACTTTCATAGTGCCTTCACACAGCGTCTTCAAATTTGGCATGTATGGTCAGGGTCATGTTTTGCATGAGTGTGCAAAATTTCAAGTAGATATCTTAATGAGTTCCTGAAAAACAAAAATAACAACAAATGCCCTACGATAAGGTAGTGTGCCACCTTAAAGCAAAACTGAAACCCGTTTCTATTCGGCAATCGGGTTTTCGCTTACTGCAAAGCCGTTTTTATTATATTTTTGTTGTTGAAATTTTTTCAAAAAACACGGATTTCAGTCTGTACCGATTTTTCAAAAAAAGGCTTTCCTTCCTGAGAAGGAAGCAGTTTAAGCCATGCTAACGTACCTGGCATGTCCTCCGGGCTGATGGGGTCATCCTGGAGGTACTCCACCTTGGCCGTGTTGTAGCCATCCCTCTTGCCGCGGCTCAGCACACGGAAGCGACGCCCGCCCACCGTGTCCACCAGCGACCGCCCGTCGGGGAAGAAATGCACGTCCCGGACCTCCAGCATGCAGCCGTAGTCAGAGAAATTCTCCCTGATCAGAGGGAAGCACAAACAAGCACAGGGTAATGATGATAAGATAAATCGTCGTAACAACGGACAACAGCAGCCAGGGCTCCCAATTGTCCCGCAAAACAAGGGGTCCCAGGGACTCCTTCACTTACAGTATAGAGGGTCCTAGAGGCGGGATAGAGGGTCCCAGTGGCATTGCGAATGCTAAAAATATATTTTTTTAGTGCATCCCTGGGACCCCCTGTACATTCTTTTAGAGGGTCCTTTAGAATTTTAGTGCTTCATAGACCCCCAAATGGGGCTCCCTGGCAACTTTCCTTAAAAAAAAAAAAAAAGGAGCAAAAATACATCTTGTAGAAGCACGCACAATGAACAGGGTATGAACAGTATTTTCCTTCACACCATCGCTTAATTCACATCTGACTCGCATCTTTTAACAAGGTACAAGAGGCAAGGATGAACACGGCAATGGTCACATATACTGAGAGGCATAAATTCTGCGAATGCGTTATAAAACAAATAATAAAAAATCGACCTTTTTACCAATCTTTGTGAATTTTTAACATGTTATTTTATGTTCATTTTTACGTGTAACAACAGTAATTAGATTAAGTCCCCTCTACAAAACAAAGACACTAAACGATTAGGAACAACATAGGTGTGACCCTGTGCCATATCAACAAGTGGTGATTGGAAATCGGTGTTGATTGCCGCCCAAACATGACGATCGGCTTTTGTCTCTAATGTGGTTGAATCGTGGAAATGCTCAGACTCTTCTTGTCTGCTGCTCTGTACACTTGGGTTCTGCTGCTCTGTACACTTGGGTTCTGCCGTGAATGAGGCTTGTGTGAAGAGAGATTAATTCAGTGATCGCGCTAGGAATTTTGAAAACCAGTCCCATCAGCGATAATGTCCCCCAGCAACTGGTGTCAAAACCAGTCCCATCAGCAATAATGTCCCCCACACAGCTGTTTCGGGAGGAACATTTAGTTTATCTATATTTTGAGAAGTTGTTTCAAGCCAACTTTAGTTTACCATAAGTTGCTTTTCATAAATTACAATCAGGAATATGTTGTAGTACGTGACTAAATTACTTATATTCAGTGGATATTGCTAGATGTTCACTCATGGGCAATTTTATTTATGTTTGTGTATTATTCAAGAACATTTTCTACTAAATATGTTGCATGATACTGCTCAACAAAATAAGTTTGTACCATAAATCTGATGGAAGAAATATATTAAAAATACAACGAAGAACATACAGCCCAAATATTTTTACAAGCAAAAGCTTGGTGCAGTTTTTATCTAAGATTTCTAAATTCAGTCTTTTAACTAAATAGCTTGATTTTGTATGGGGTGGAACAGCTGTGCCCAGCAACTGGTGTCAAACCCAGTCCCATCAGCGATAATGTCCCCCAGCAACTGGTGTCAAAACCAGTCCCATCAGCGATAATGTCCCCCAACAACTGGTGTCAAAACCAGTCCCATCAGCGATAATGTCCCCCAGCAACTGGTGTCAAAACCAGTCCCATCAGCGACAATGCCCCCCAACAACTGGTGTCAAAACCAGTCCCATCAGCGATAATGTCCCCCAACAACTGGTGTCAAAACCAGTCCCATCAGCGATAATGTCCCCCAATAACCGGTGTCAAAACCAGTCCCAGGGAAACAAAAACCAGTGAAAACCACAATATCAAAGCTTCTGTTAAACAATGTATCAGTCCTAGCAAAACATTATCAGTGCCTGGGACTGACTGGTCAAATTTGTTTCAGTATTTTGGTTTTGCAATCAGTATTTTACTGATAATTACCAGTAAACGGGATCACTGTAATTTAAAAAAAAGATCAGCACACATGCACACACAACTCACTCGTTGTCGGTCAAACAGGTGCACATGCCAAACTGGCGTGTGCCGGCCTCCATGCACTGGCGAATCATCAGACGGTAGCGGGGCTCGAACACGTGCAGGGGGCAGGGCACCGTGGGGAAGCTGAGGGTGCAGACGAAGACGGGGATCTCGTGCTGCTGGTCCTGACCCATCCTGGCCAGCTCCAGGACCTCGTCCTCGTGGGCCTGCTGCCGCTGGGAGTGCTGCGCGGCGAAGTAGCTGACGATGATGGCCTGCAGGGCTTCCGTCACCGTCGACCTTCGCTCCGCCAGGTACTGGGCCCAACAGACAAAGGTTATGGGTTTATGACAAAGAAATGGGGAGGATTGTAATTGACTGCCAACAGCCAGAAGTGGCCATGACGAGGGTCACGATGATGGCCTGCAGGGCTTCCGTCACTGTCGACCTTCTCTCCGCCAGGTACTCTCTGCAAACCTGTCACCATGTACAAAACAGCTGGAAACAGATCTTTCCGTTTCCAAGCACCACACATCTGGAACAATCTCCCTTTCTCTCTCCGCAGCTCTCCATCTCTGTCTTCTTTCAAAAATGGCCGGAAGACGCATCTTTTCAGAAAAATATCTCTGTTAATGTCTGTCAGTCCACCCTGTAAAGATGCTTTTAATTTTATTAAAAAAACAAAAAAACAATTCGTGTTTTATGTATTTTAAATGTGAGTTATGTGAGAGTGATAAAGTGACTTTTTTTCTAAATAATTTTGAGTATATGTATTTTGAATATCTGTTGTGTAAACTTTCTTTTTTCCCAAGTAAAGCGCGGTGAGTCCTGCTGTGTCAGGAGAATAGCGCCATAGAAAATGTATTTATTATTATTATTGTTATTATTACTGGGCCCAACAGACAAAAATGTGGACTATAAACAAATCCGCCTTGGTTTATTAAGGCTATGTCAGACCAACTGACATCTAGGTTAGAACAGCAAGGCTACATCAAAATGTTGTTATGCTATGCATAGCTAAAGCATCAGTTATGCGGGGATTGTCTTTAGCCACGCAAAAGCTCCTGGCATAACATCATCAGTCTCCAAAATCCCACGAAGACCAAGTCACGAGTGTGGCTGCCCACGTGGCGGGGTAATCAAAAACAGTCAACACACGTAATGTTCTCAACCCTAGCTGATGCATCTGTATCATAATGTTCAAGTGCTTCGGCTGTTGGGATGATCCCTGGAGTCTTTTAGCCAGGGTATGTCAACAACAACAACAAATTGTAACAAGTGCAATGCCGAGTGGCTGCAAAGTCCCCTCGCAGGATCGCCGAGCTACTCCGAAATCGGAATGTGTCGGCTGTACACACAGCGGGGAGACCATTGAGAACTGAAAACAGGACGCATGCACGGACGGATGGACGGCCGGAAAGAAGTGGGACATATCGGGCCTGTGACACAAAGGGCCTAGGGCACAGCGGGCTTATTCCATGAACAGGCGAAGCGGCAGATATCAAAAGAAAACGTACTTACATAAAAACGCATCAAAAGAGCACGTAACTGAATAGTTTTTTTATATATAGCCTTGGGGTTCGGACCCGTGATTTGAGCGCGCGCAATCATGCGCACAGAAAAATTCATGACACCTGTGTTATAGACCATTCATCAAGAAATGTGAAAAAAACTGCATTGAAATACATACAAAACTTTGCGAGATATTAGCGATTATGTGTTTTGAACCCCGTAACTGGCGCGACCTTGACGCAAAACTAAATACATCAGTGGATAGCTTGCATCTTGGCAAACTAGTATACCAAATTTGATGATGATAGACTGAATAGTTTTTGAGAAAAACGGACGAATAGCCGGCCGGCCGGAGGCACGCCGGACGGATCAGACAGAAACAATAGCTCCCCGAACAGAAGGTTCGGGGACTAAAAAACAAAGCAGTTGATGATGATGACTTGAGGGTTTCTGCTATGGTGTAATTTCTCACTGCCAACAACAAAATTGAAGCTAATATTTAATATAACGCCAAAAGTTCAGTTAGAGCTACAGTGCAACCTCCCTTATAAGACCCTCAAAAATCATCCAAAATGAGGGATCAAATATCAGCTTGTGGCGGTGCCATAGCTGATGAGGTTTATCCGAGGCGTGGTTACTGCTGCACATATCTGTATTTTAAAAAAAGATCGGGACTGTACTGGATAAGCACTGCCTCCGGGTATTGCTTCCAGTATTGTTCCCACCATCTTTATATTTACAAATGCCCCACATGGCCGAAGAGGGCGTAAAACCCTATTTTCATCCAAAATGAGGTCTTATAAGGGAGGGGTCTTATGAGGGATGTAATTTTAATACTTACAAAGAAGAACAATATCTCAGAGAAGTAGGTCTTATATGAGAGGGAGTCTTATAATGGGAGGTCGTATAAGGGAGGTTTCACTGTAGTATAAATACGATAAAATAAAATCACTGCAGGATTTCAGAGTACATGTAACACAAAAACTGAGAAATAAAATTGTTGTTCAAGAAGTCCAGATAAAAACATTGTGATTTTTTTTAAAAATCTGGATTTCTTGAACAACAATTTTATTTCTCAGAGCTATAGTAATTGTCAAAAGCAAAACTTGAAGCGATTTGCTGTGTCAGTATGTGAAGTCACAAGCCCAGGGTTCCCAGGGCTTTCAGCTATCCTCAAGTAAGGACTTGTAGGCGTAAGGATAATCTCCATCTTTTACTTTAGCCAACGATCTTGAAAGGAACACTTTCCCAGCATTGTGAACAATGTCTAAGCCGACAGAAAAACTATGGCTGACACAGATATACGAGTTTTCTCGCAAAACGACACCAGGATAAAGAACGAGATTTCAGTCCAATTTCTCTTGACAACTCAGGGTGCATCGTTTGTCTAAGCGGTCAGTTGAAACAGGAAGGTGGGGGAGGGGGGTAACGTGAAGTAGGTGCTGAGCGATGTTTCTCAAGTGTAAAATCGCTGCTTCTGTGATCTATTTCGAGTATGGTTTTGCTGCTCAGGGCAGTTTTTGGCAGCTGTCAGGACTTGTAAGGACCTTGAAGTGAATGTAAGCACTTGTAAGGCCTTACTTGGAGATTTCAATTTGTCAAGACTTATAAATATAAGGACTGGTAAGGCCCCTATGAACCCTGCAAGCCACATTGTAGTCACATCTAATGTGCATTACTTGCAATGCATTGCCAACAGCTAAGTTGTAGCAAAAATGAACTGCCTCAAACACACCATTGCCTTGGCTCGAGATGCAACAGGCTGATTTACAAAAAAAGAAGAAGGAATTGAAAAAAAACTTCCTTTAACTCACTCGGCACTGGCCAGTTGCTTTCCCTTATAACCGTTTTGGACGGGCCATTTGACTAGGTTCGAAAACCCATCACCACAAAAAAGTTATGGACTGATATTTTAAGATTACTAACACCATGCACTAAACGATTGTAAAATATCAGATTCTATACCTTTGTCGTTTGTGTCCTATTGACGAAAACAGCCAACACATAGAAAGAAGGAAAATTTCACATTCCGATCTTTGACCCCCCTCTACAACCAAACCTGAATGTAAAGTCTGCAATGATTGGTTGATTTCAAGAGATGCAAGGTCAAAGCAAACTGAAAGGATGTTATGATGTCGCACTTGAAAGCTGGTTACACGCCAGAAATCAAAACCTCTTGAAAACTCTTATGAGTCAGATCCGGGCCATTCGTCCTAAACGGTTGTGCGAACCATGAGCCGGATCCGGCTCATTTGTCCCGAGTGAGTTAAGAAGAAATAAACCCAAATTAAAAATGAGAAAAAAAAACCCACCCCAAAGCCAGCCTACATCTGTCAATATTTCATTGATCAATTTTCAAGCTCACAGATCTACATATATATGACACACAGTTCAAGTCCTGTGTATGCATAATGATTTGGTATAGAATGAAAAGGCCTTATACACTTTAGACACCACAATTAATCAAAGTTCTTTCAACACAAGTTGTCTAACACCTGACCATGACCAATAATCAGATGTATGAGAGAACATCAACAAATGTCAAGCACATCTCAGACTACCTTTTCAAATACCATTTTTTAATTATTTTTTTTAACAAACTACAATAAGGCAATATATTGTAATTAATCCAAACTCAGACCCCAGCGCCTTATACAACGAACGAAAAAAGCAAGATATATAATATAACAACAAAATACATGGGTGCAACTACACAAAATGAAAAAATCTGAAAAGCCGGGGTCTAGGGGTAATGTCCCCCTGCAGCTGAAGAAAAAAATGATTTATGAAGGTACTTTAGCTTGTGATTTCCACAATTTATACAAAAGCTTATTTTAAAGTCTTTGAAAAATACAGTAGACACACAAAGATCTTGTTTGACAAGTTTTAAAAAACAGGAAATTCCTTTTCTGGTAAAATTCAAAAACAGGAAATCCTTGTATACCAGGAAAATTTGCACCCATGCAATCAGAATTTTGTATTGAATCTGTGGGAAGCGCCTTACACTATGCTGCGCCTTTCAGCCTGTAAAATACTGGTACTGGTAGTGGACTCCCCACAATCTCTCATCCCCGTTCCCCCCCCCCCCCTCCTCACCTCGGTCAGGGAGCTCTTGCACATGGGGCAGGAGGTCTGGTGGTCGAGGCAGCGGTCCAGGCACTGGCGGCAGAAGCTGTGGCCGCAAGGGGTGGTGACCGGCTGGTAGAACAGCCGGTAGCACAGGCTGCACTCAAGGTCCTCCTCGCACAGCAGCGACGGGTCGATCTCCCTCAGGTCGGCCACCGCAGCCGCCTCTCCCGTGCTGCTGGGGGGGCACTTCTCCCCTCCTGACCCTGAACGAGCACAACGAAAAGACAAACCTTCAGCAGACCTGCCTACCCCCAATTTCTTTTTTAGGTACTCTACGAAATAAAATTTCGTACTTTTTTTTCAAAATTCCGTATTTTGCAAGGAGACCCAAAAACAGAACATTACAGAACATTAAACCGCCATGCGAAATGACAAAAAACACTCGATTTTGACCGATCCTAGAAGACCTTAAATTCAAATTTTTGCCGTATTAATTTTCCTTTTTTTTTTTTTTTTTACCGTACTGCAGTACTGGGGCTCAAAATCGTGTACAAAATACGGAAAAATGGTATGGGTAGGCAGGTCTGCTTCAGCTTGTCCCCTTTTGAAATGCAGGGTAAGATGTGCAGGACTTTCCCCTCTATGGGGCGAAAAAACAACCCAACCAAGGAAAATCTGATTAACGTCCTCCGGTCTAGAACAGACACATGTGGGACATTAGTAGATACAAAGATGGTGGGAACGATCCTGGAGGCAATGCCCGGAGGCAGTGCAACGCCAGGAAAGTCCCGAATTAGTAACAATACAGAGGCATTCGATTAAACCCAACCCAATTGGGGCCAAGTGCTTTAACCCCTTACCTGCCCAGTCCGGTGTCTACTACATGGTGTGTGATGTCATCGATGATGTCATAACCTTTGACGTCATAGTCCTGGAGTGATGGCTTTTGGTTTGGACAAGTCACGAAATATATATACCGGCATGTCTAGACCATTTTCTCAGATTGAGTCTAACAGGTCTGTTAAATTTCATAATAAGAACATCGATAATTTCTCTGTTATCCTCTGGTACTGAAGGGGTTAAGTAGACAACAAAACAAAACAAAACCAAGTTCAGTCGCAGCCATTGTCAGAAGTGACAAATGTGACGAATTGATCACACACAAAAAACAACCCTGTTGTTGACAAATGCTGGAACAAGGCACTAACAATGCAGACTAATCTGTCAACAGAGTACCTGTATGAACCAGTCGCAGACTGTTCAACTGTTTTAACCCCTTCACTGCCAGAGGAAAACAGAGAAATTATAGATTTTCTTATTATAACATTTAAAATTATCTCAATCTGAGAAAATGGTCTAGAGATGTATCTTTCCTGACTCCTCTAAACCAAACAAAACATCACTCCAGGACTATGACATCAAAAGTCATGACATCATCAATGACATAGTAGACAGTGGACTGGGCAGGGAAGAGGTTAAGCCAAAAAACAACAACACAAAAACAAACATGGTTATTGATTTTCTTTATGTTTTATTACTTTTAACTAGCCAGTTCAAACCCTGGATTAGATATTTCGGCAAATAAATGAAAAATGTGAGACGCTGTCATAACTTACGGAGGCACTTCTGCGGAGAGGAGTGAGTGGGACTGCGGGGGTTGGTGACGGAGGGGAGGCGACATCGCTTGCGACTACCCCCCGCTGCCTGACCACTTCTGTCCTCTGGGGGGGACTGAGATCTGGAGCGCTGACGCTGGACAGCTTCTGGGGAACTGGCTGGGACAAACCTTTCTAACGTGGGTGACGAATGACCTGTACAAATCAGAAACTAACATCATACATGGGTGCAAATACACAATATGAAAGGCCGGGGTCCAGGGGTAATGTCCCCCTGCAGCTGAAGCAAAACTTGATTTATGAAGGTATTTTAGCTTGCTTTTTCCACAATTTATACAAATGCTTATTTTAAAGTGTTTGAAAAATACAATAGACACACAAAGATCTTGTTTGACAAATTTAAAGAAAAGGAACTTCCTATTCTGGGGGTAGGGGGGTGGGGAGGTGTTCCAAGTTCTACAGTCCCAAGCAAGTTCAAAACTTCAACAATCCTTTGATGTCTTTCCAGGCTAGACAGTCTCATTACATTGGAGAAAACAGAGAAGTACAATTCAACTTTGACAAACTATAAGAAAATACTTACATCTGTGGCGTTCCAATGGGGGCCGTTCTACATCAGTTGAGGTAGAATCGTCTCCATCTTTCAAGTTCTGCAATGGAAAAACAGTTACAGAAAGGACAATGAAGCAATAAAGCGTATCAGGATCTTCAGCTAAAAAACTTGAATAATCACCATTCTTGGCCCAAACTCCATTCCATGTTTTGGTTTACTTTATAGTTTAGCTGTAGAATTACTAGCCATCATGAAACAAATCAAAGTCACTAACAAGAAAGGGCGTAAAAGGGCCATGAGGCCCACTTCTAGCCCTAATCACTACTAGAGTTGAGAACCGGTTCAAAAATCTGAACCGGTTAAAACCGGTTTTCCCTCTTCGAACCGGTTTTACCAAACCGGTTTTTTTAACCAGTACTCGCATCACTAGTTTCACCTATGCAAACACATATTTATTTTGTCAGAATATTCACACACACGCACGCATGCACAGACACACACAATAAAGAAACTTATGACACACACACACACAACTCAACACTCAGTCAAAGTCAAAGCCATACACCACCACAAACTAGAAACAGCTACTCTTGCTTTACAAACACCCAATCTGCGCTGAGAATCAGTGTTGTTCTTCGAAAAGATTGCGTTATTCTAAGAAAAACTTACTTTCAGTTAGCAGTTAAAAAACCGGTTCACAGCAACTCGAACCGGTTTTTCGAACCGCGAACGTTTAGCACCGGTTTTTCGGTTCAAACCGGTTTTTCTCCCCACCTCTAATCACTACTACTACTATTAATTATTACTTACTACAACTATTACTACTATCGACCATCGATAAAAGCGATAGTATTAGCAAAGGCCCACTTTTCCATACATAATTTCAGAAACCCTATTTGAACCAATCACTTCATCGTCCTAAACCCATGGTATACATTAATCTTTCCGAACATAACACTTCAATAATAATAATTTATAGGGTAATTTCACACACCCCGCCCTCCCCCTCTATTTACAACTTACCAACTTACCAAAGTACTGCTGCCTTCTTCAGAAACAATCCCTGAGGAGGAAGAGGAAGAAGAAGAAAAAGAAGAAGAAGAAGAAGAGGTCCCTGAGGTTGATGTTGCCGCGGCAGTTGACGTCACAGTCGCTGACGGCGCCGACAACAATCTCAACGCGGGCTGGAAGTTGGAGGCCCGGGCCAGCGTGTGGTCCATGATCTGCTTGAGGTGCGTCATGGTGTCTTCCCCCAGCGGCTGGTGGGGCAGGAAGGGCGACAGCTTGAAGTTGCTCTTGAGCAGGCGGCGGAACAGCGAGGGGCTGCACTCCAGCTGGCGCTGCTGCGCCTTGGGGTCGTCCGGGGGAAGCTGCTTCAGGATCTTGTGCAGGGTCTGGAAGAAAACAGGTGAAAGTCAAAGTCAAAAATTATTTAATATAACTCATAAAGAGAAATTACAGTGTGGTCTCATACAAGCACAGGACAAACAAGGAAACACATATTCATGCATTAAAAACAAATGTCAACAAAACTAAGGACAGCTAATCGTGATTCACCAAAGTGACCAACAAATTGAAAACCACTCTAACTCTAAGAAAATCAAATGAATGTTTGCACACACAAACATTTCAAATCGGATTCTCTACAATGATGCAAAAGATATATACATGCAGATTGACAAAACAAAAAAAGAAAGAAAAGAATGAAGGAAGAAAATGAACAACATTTTCACAACCGTTAAGCCACAGTTTTGTATATATATAATGCAATTTCACTCGCACACAGACACTCGCACAATGTATGTAGTATGTACACATAAACACAAACTGCACACATGTACACACATACATTCAAAGGGATTCTTAGTTTATTACAGTGATTCAAAGGATATAGTGTGCATGCACACAAAAAACAACAACCACCAAACACGAATGATCACATCAACTTTCTGTCCACAGACTGATGGAGAACTTCGCCATCATCATGACGACTATGATATCATTTTCCATTCTCACAGTGATGTCCCGAGGCCCCGGTCATGGGACATTGACCTATTAAAATTGAAAATGTCATATTGTGTTCTCCCCTGTCAGGACAACTGTCTGATCAAATTTTTAACACTTATTGATTTCTGCAAGAGCCAGGACATTGTCCTATTGATTTCTCTTGTCTCAGGACAGTTTGTCCTATCACTTTTCGATCCTCGGTACATCACTGTTTTCCATTCTCACAACCATCCGGGGCAGAAATTCCACCCTAAGCACCAACTCTAGTGAAGAGTGGCACAGTGGTAGCGCGTTCGCGTCGTGTCAAGTAAACCCGAGTTCGAACATGGGTACAGGGGATTTTTCCTCACTTTGCACTAGGCCTTGCAGTTTGAACGTGGAGTCTTTCGGATGAGACGGTAAACCGAGATCCTGTGTGCTCACGCACTTAGCACACGTTAAACCCAGTGGCAACGAAAAAGTTGTCATTTGGTCAAAATCTACCCCCCTCCCTTCCTTCCTCATCAATCACACAAAAATCGCATGCCAAAAAAAAAGGGTGGCACGCCTCTGGCTGCGACGCGCTCTCCAGGTGGGAGCAACCGGATTTCACAGAGACGCCTGTGACTATAATGTACCTAACCTATCCAACCTACCCTGAAGAGGTGGTCCCTGGCAGAGACGCCTCTGTGACTATAATGTACCTAACCTATCCAACCTACCCTGAAGAGGTGGTCCCTGGCAGAGACACCTCTGTGACTATAATGTACCTAACCTATCCAACCTACCCTGAAGAGGTGGTCCCTGGCAGAGACGCCTCTGTGACCATAATGTACCTAACCTATCCAACCTACCCTGAAGGTGGTCCCTGGTAGAGACGCCTCTGTGACCATAATGTACCTAACCTATCCAACCTACCCTGAAGGTGGTCCCTGGTAGAGACGCCTCTGTGACTATAATGTACCTAACCTATCCAACCTACCCTGAAGAGGTGGTCCCTGGCAGAGACGCCTCTGTGACCATAATGTACCTAACCTATCCAACCTACCCTGGAGGTGGTCCCTGGCAGAGACGCCTCTGTGACCATAATGTACCTAACCTATCCAACCTACCCTGGAGGTGGTCCCTGGCAGAGACGCCTCTGTGACCATAATGTACCTAACCTATCCAACCTACCCTGGAGGTGGTCCCTGGTAGAGACGCCTCTGTGACTATAATGTACCTAACCTATCCAACCTACCCTGGAGGTGGTCCCTGGCAGAGACGCCTCTGTGACCATAATGTACCTAACCTATCCAACCTACCCTGGAGGTGGTCCTGGCAGAGACACCTCTGTGACTATAATGTACCTAACCTATCCAACCTACCCTGAAGAGGTGGTCCCTGGCAGAGACGCCTCTGTGACTATAATGTACCTAACCTATCCAACCTACCCTGGAGGTGGTCCCTGGCAGAGACGCCTCTGCGACTATAATGTACCTAACCTATCCAACCTACCCTGAAGAGGTGGTTCCTGGCAGAGACGCCTCTGTGACTATAATGTACCTAACCTATCCAACCTACCCTGGAGGTGGTCCCTGGCAGAGACACCTCTGTGACTATAATGTACCTAACCTATCCAACCTACCCTGAAGAGGTGGTTCCTGGCAGAGACGCCTCTGTGACTATAATGTACCTAACTATCCAACCTACCCTGGAGGTGGTCCCTGGCAGAGACGCCTCTGTGACTATAATGTACCTAACCTATCCAACCTACCCTGGAGGTGGTCCCTGGCAGAGACGCCTCTGTGACCATAATGTACCTAACCTATCCAACCTACCCTGGAGGTGGTCCCTGGCAGAGACACCTCTGTGACTATAATGTACCTAACCTATCCAACCTACCCTGGAGGTGGTCCCTGGCAGAGACGCCTCTGTGACTATAATGTACCTAACCTATCCAACCTACCCTGGAGGTGGTCCCTGGCAGAGACGCCTCTGTGACTATAATGTACCTAACCTATCCAACCTACCCTGGAGGTGGTCCCTGGCAGAGACGCCTCTGTGACTATAATGTACCTAACCTATCCCTACCCTGGAGGTGGTCCCTGGCAGAGACGCCTCTGTGACTATAATGTACCTAACCTATCCAACCTACCCTGGAGGTGGTCCCTGGCAGAGACACCTCTGTGACTATAATGTACCTAACCTATCCAACCTACCCTGAAGAGGTGGTCCCTGGCAGAGACACCTCTGTGACTATAATGTACCTAACCTATCCAACCTACCCTGAAGAGGTGGTCCCTGGCAGAGACGCCTCTGTGACTATAATGTACCTAACCTATCCAACCCCTACCCTGAAGAGGTGGTCCCTGGCAGAGACGCCTCTGTGACTATAATGTACCTAACCTATCCAACCTACCCTGAAGAGGTGGTCCCTGGCAGAGACGCCTCTGTGACTATAATGTACCTAACCTATCCAACCTACCCTGAAGAGGTGGTCCCTGGCAGAGACGCCTCTGTGACTATAATGTACCTAACCTATCCAACCTACCCTGAAGAGGTGGTCCCTGGCAGAGACGCCTCTGTGACTATAATGTACCTAACCTATCCAACCTACCCTGAAGAGGTGGTCCCTGGCAGAGACGCCTCTGTGACTATAATGTACCTAACCTATCCAACCTACCCTGAAGAGGTGGTCCCTGGTAGAGACGCCTCTGTGACTATAATGTACCTAACCTATCCAACCTACCCTGAAGAGGTGGTCCCTGGTAGAGACGCCTCTGTGACCATAATGTACCTAACCTATCCAACCTACCCTGAAGAGGTGGTCCCTGGTAGAGACGCCTCTGTGACTATAATGTACCTAACCTATCCAACCTACCCTGGAGGTGGTCCCTGGCAGAGACAACTCTGTGACTATAATGTACCTAACCTATCCAACCTACCCTGAAGAGGTGGTCCCTGGCAGAGACGCCTCTGTGACCATAATGTACCTAACCTATCCAACCTACCCTGAAGGTGGTCCCTGGTAGAGACGCCTCTGTGACCATAATGTACCTAACCTATCCAACCTACCCTGGAGGTGGTCCCTGGCAGAGACGCCTCTGTGACTATAATGTACCTAACCTATCCAACCTACCCTGGAGGTGGTCCCTGGCAGAGACGCCTCTGCGACTATAATGTACCTAACCTATCCAACCTACCCTGGAGGTGGTCCCTGGCAGAGACGCCTCTGTGACTATAATGTACCTAACCTATCCAACCTACCCTGGAGGTGGTCCCTGGTAGAGACGCCTCTGTGACTATAATGTACCTAACCTATCCAACCTACCCTGGAGAGGTGGTCCTGGCAGAGACGCCTCTGTGACTATAATGTACCTAACCTATCCAACCTACCCTGAAGAGGTGGTCCCTGGCAGAGACGCCTCTGTGACTATAATGTACCTAACCTATCCAACCTACCCTGAAGAGGTGGTCCCTGGTAGAGACGCCTCTGTGACTATAATGTACCTAACCTATACAACCTACCCTGGAGGTGGTCCCTGGCAGAGACAACTCTGTGACTATAATGTACCTAACCTATCCAACCTACCCTGGAGGTGGTCCCTGCCTCTGTGACCATAATGTACCTAACCTATCCAACCTACCCTGGAGGTGGTTCCTGGCAGAGACGCCTCTGTGACTATAATGTACCTAACCTATCCAACCTACCCTGGAGGTGGTCCCTGGCAGAGACGCCTCTGTGACTATAATGTACCTAACCTATCCAACCTACCCTGGAGGTGGTCCCTGGCAGAGACGCCTCTGTGACTATAATGTACCTAACCTATCCAACCTACCCTGAAGAGGTGGTTCCTGGCAGAGACGCCTCTGTGACTATAATGTACCTAACCTATCCAACCTACCCTGGAGGTGGTTCCTGGCAGAGACGCCTCTGTGACTATAATGTACCTAACCTATCCAACCTACCCTGGAGGTGGTCCCTGGCAGAGACGCCTCTGTGACTATAATGTACCTAACCTATCCAACCTACCCTGGAGGTGGTCCCTGGCAGAGACGCCTCTGTGACTATAATGTACCTAACCTATCCAACCTACCCTGGAGGTGGTCCCTGGTAGAGACGCCTCTGTGACTATAATGTACCTAACCTATCCAACCTACCCTGAAGAGGTGGTCCCTGGCAGAGACACCTCTGTGACTATAATGTACCTAACCTATCCAACCTACCCTGAAGAGGTGGTCCCTGGCAGAGACGCCTCTGTGACTATAATGTACCTAACCTATCCAACCTACCCTGGAGGTGGTCCCTGGCAGAGACGCCTCTGTGACTATAATGTATGTACCTAACCTATCCAACCTACCCTGAAGAGGTGGTCCCTGGCAGAGACGCCTCTGTGACCATAATGTACCTAACCTATCCAACCTACCCTGGAGGTGGTCCCTGGCAGAGACGCCTCTGTGACTATAATGTACCTAACCTATCCAACCTACCCTGGAGGTGGTCCCTGGCAGAGACGCCTCTGTGACTATAATGTACCTAACCTATCCAACCTACCCTGGAGAGGTGGTCCCTGGCAGAGACGCCTCTGTGACTATAATGTACCTAACATAACCAACCTACCCTGGAGAGGTGGTCCCTGGCAGAGGCCACCTCCTTGTCCAGTGCCAGACACTGCAGGAAGGCAATGACGGCGTCCTCGTAGCGCCCCAGCTCCAAGAGTGCGACGCCTTTGCGGAAGAACCCCTTGGGCCAGTCGGGCCTCAGCTTGACCACCTTCTCCGCATCCTCCAGAGCCTGGTCGAACTTCCCCAAGGCTGCACAGGCGTGTGACCGATTGCTGTACAGCAAATGATCGGCATCGGCTGAAAAAGAAAATAGAAGGTTCAAAAGGTCAAAAGAAGAAAGTGGTATTGTTACATGCAATAATATTAAATCTTTAATTATAACACTGACTAATTAATAGTTTAACTCATTCAAGTCGTTCCGGCCATATATGTCCGCAATTAATAGAATAAGAATTATAATAGAAAGCTGTCAATTTCATGCATTTGCTTCAAGGGAAGTAAATCTGTGTGCACACCATACCTCAATCACTTCTACACTCGCCTCGCTCCCTTAGACAACAATTTTGCCTCTGAATTTGCTTTTGTAGTGGTTTGTTGTGGGGAAACCAATCGGTGTAGTTTTTCTATATATATATAAAAAAAAGTCTGATCTACCACTTCCCTAAATCTAAACCTGAAGTAAAAAAAACCTAATATTCTTTTATTTCTCCTTTTGCTTAATGTATGTTTTGTTTGTGTGTGTGACTGGAGTGATTTGTGAGTCTTTTTAATAATTAAACACTGTTCGATGCGAATGAGTGAATGCTATTTCCTACTACATACACCCCAGTGACCCCATGTGCCGGTAGATGGGGCTTGTTAGCCTTGGCAGGCAGTCCATATAGGAGAAGGAAAACTCTCCTAACTCAAGAAAGGAAAGGGGGGACTCTTCAGCTGTGCAGACATCAGAAATAAACTTCCTCTTTCCCTCCGTCAGTGACCGACCCTCTCTGCTTTCAAATCTAACCTCAAAACCCACCTGTTCCCCCGTCATTGAGGCTTCACTCTCTTTCCCTTCTCTCTATTGCCTTTAGGTCTGTTTCTGCTATATACCATTTATGTCATACGTGTGTGTTCGCTTTGTTACTTGTATTGCATTTTAGTTTGAATGCGTTATGAATGCTAATGTGTGTGCACGCTTTGATTTGATTGCTGTTGCATGTGTGTGTGTGACTACAAGTGTGTGTGTGTGTGTCAAATTAGGCCAGGATGACCCACTTACATCTGTGTGTGTGTGTGTGTGTGTGTGTGAGCGTGCGTGTGTTTGTGGTGTCCGTGTGATCTTCAAAATAGGCCAGGATAACCCACTTACATAACAAGATCGCCTCACTGTAAGATGTGACTGCCTTTTCGAAGTCTTTTTTCTCGAAAAACTTGTTCCCTTCAGCTTTGAGTTCAGCAGCTCTGCAACTTTCAGGAAACCACTTGTGTATTAAATTCGACAAAACAACATTTGTGCGTATAGATGAAGGTTTAAGTCTGTAATGAACAATGCCACACATTTTACAAGTTTTCGATGAATCCCGTTCTAAACACTTGCGGCAGAAGGTGTGTCCGCAACCGATTGTAACTGGGTCACTAATGACCCCACGGCACAAGACACACGTAAACATGCAGCTGTCCTTCTTCATTGAATCTTGTTGATTGCCAGCACCTTTGCTCGCGTCTTGACTTAAACTTTCTATCAAGGCAGTGACCAAATGTTTTAATTTGTCGTGAGTCACACGGCCAAGTCGGAATGCGTTTGTGTAAGCATCGAACGCTTTCGTAAACTGCCCTGCTCGGGCAAAGCTGTCCGCTAGTCCCAAGTACAACTCCGCTTGCGGTCCATTCTCTTGAATAGTCCTTTCATAGATATCCGCCGCGAGTCCAAAGTTGTTCGTGCTGAACGCTTGTCGAGCGAGATCAACCATTTTCGACACAATCACTTTCAAATCACATTTGAACACCGAGAACAGAACCTTTCCCTTGTGCCGATGATCCAGTCATGTCTTTTTTGTGTTGTTCAGAACGCGAGGTTACATAAAGATCACATGACGAGAATGGCCGCTTCTGATTGGATGAACTTGACCTTCTTTCGATGTCTTACACAAAACTTAGTTGAGCTAAAAATATAAAAAATAAAAGGATTGGTCGAACTAGGCCTACATAACTCGGGACGCTTCCACAAAGTAGCCGATTATGAAAACGAAAGAATTTAAAAAACAAAACATTAAAAAAGAATAAACACTCAAATCAGTGTTCAATTCACACAACAAAAATAATTGTTCAGTTTGACGCACCAACGATTTTCCAAATAAAAAAAGCAACAACAAAATAAAAGGAAGAACAACAACATGCATTCACATCACCACTTAACAGGTCCGGATGATAGTTCCAATCGAAATGATTTATTTCGTTTCATTGTGCCAAAAATAACACGCCTTTAGTTATGAAACAAGTCAGAAAAACATCTTCTTTCAAGCGCCTATAGCGACGCATGCGCAAAGACATTCAATCGATGATTGGCCCTAGTGTCTGCACCCCCACCCCCGCATTCACATTCGCACGTTACGAAACGGTGCACAACATTTCGGATCTCCGACACTGAAATGCGTTATTTTTTGGTTTTAGGACTTGACTCTTCCGTAAATGTCTCTTCTATCTATGTTCACCTGCTTGCATGTCGATCTCCATAGGCCTAATGAAATAGAAACACCCGGATGTGCTAATAGGACCCAGAGATGCACCAGCCAAGCCCGCCCCATCAATACGAGAGCAGCCCTGCTCCAGCCTTGGAAGTCCGTGTTGTGTTACTGGGGAGCAGGCACACACGGGACATTCCATTAAGTATACAAGGCACATAGCTACTCCCGGCTTGGTGACCATCGGATACGATACAAAGGAGTCCTTGCGAAATGTCCCCATGGGTGTACCAGTCCATTTTTCATGACTGCAGAGCCCACCGGCAAAAGACACCCACTCAGGAAACCAGAACGCATCCAACAGCCCCCCAAAAGGACATGCAAGGCCAGTGCATCCCTGACAAAGCCACAGGCTCTCGCCTTACGGACTTATATAAATGCCTCAAGAGAGTCCCAGAAAGTGATCGTATTTTGTAATAAAATTAATATTTATAAAGAACGCACGCACCACTAAAGAGAGTTTATCTGTATTCAGTTGCTAAATATTCGGGAATTTCCTGGTGTTGCACTGTCTCCAGGATCGTTCCCATCATCTTTATATCTACTAATGTCCCGTATGTGTCTGTTCCAGACCGGAGGACGTTAAACAGATTTGTCTTCAAAGAAAGTGAAAGAGCGAGTTGGAGACACTGGCAGACACAGAGAGACAGACATAGACGCGCGCACGCGCGCACGCACACACACACACACACACACACACACACACACACACACACACACACACACACACACACACACACAGATTCAAAGATTGTTTAATCCTTTGACCCCTTTTG
>JAGGCT020001817.1:5000-25000 GCA_017654935.2 Phymorhynchus buccinoides
TTGGCGGTGAAAGGGTTTTAAAACTATGACTTCATTTGATTAAATTATGGTCAAGGTGAAGAAAGTTAAGACCACTCTATGAGGCGGGACACGCGTTTTATCTGCATCCACACTCTGTGTTGTAATTCTTTAACAACTAGAGGACATTACTTAAATAGGCTTCAAAACGCCAACCTGTCAAGGCATTAAACTGTCAAAATTCAAGCCTATCAAAGTGTATCGTAATCAACTTTGGTGGAGGGGAGTTAATTAGAAAAAGAGTATTCCCCCTTTGTTCAATTTTGTTTTAACTGTCAAAAACAAAGCCTACAGTTCACGAATGACTACGCTCCATATTTAGTAGGCCTTTATTACCCTAACAACCATATTTATTATGTATTATGTGTTGTTGGGGGGGGGGGGGGGTATGTGTATGTTTGCCGTCTGCCTGTGGGGTACAATTTTTTATTTTTTTGTGTTTTTGTTTTTAAAGTTGATGTGCATTTTTGTCTACATATGGGGTACCTTTCCCCCGTGGGGATACCGGGGGGTTGTATTAATAGTTCTCCCACCTTCTGGAAGTTCTCTCTTTGACTCTGCCTTTTCCCTTTACTTACTGTCATCTACTATCTTTCTGCCTTTCCGGTCCATTATCTTGCCTATTTTTTTAAAGAAACACTTGCAAAAAGATTTCCTCCAGCCGAAGTCGGACTTGCTGGGCCTAACTATTTCTTCTTCTTTTTCTTTTCCCTATAGCAACCGCAGTCACTGCTGACTATTATGTCGCTGTATTTGGGAGGATCTACGGGAATGCGCAAGACAACAAACTATCAAGAAGAAGGAAGTGGACAGGAGAAAAAGAAGAAATATAGAAAGCTTGGCCCAGCCAGCCAGGTCCCGCTAATCGGTCCCTAACATGATGCCGCGCCAAGCGAGAGAATGACCCAGCCAGCCAGGTCTATTCTTAGTTAGGCGCATGACGGCAGCATGACGCATCTGCGCTCATAATGGACAGGAAACTGTCCGAGCGATAGAAGAAGAAGAAGGTGTGGGGTACTTTATTGGAAAAACTTATCTGAATGGATTTAATGGAATCTGTGGAGGGTATCATTATCACAAACAGGATCATAATTCTGTCAGCCCACTTCATTGTTATTGGCATTACCCTTGTGTCGCACAGTAAGCATAAATAGAGATTTGTTCTAGGGTTACTGGCTTGCTTTTTCTTTTTTCTTCTTTTTCTTTCTAAAGTTTCGGTTGTTGTTGTAAATGGCACAAGCATCGGTCACGAGACAACACTATCACGTGATGGCGCCTGCTAGAACAATCGCTTGCCGCCGCCATCTTGGATTTGTCTCGAGTGGCGGGTCAAAGGGCACCGAGCGTGAGACCGAGGCTAGACAAGGAAAAGATAACTGAAGAGCTACCGATGTCGTTTCGGGCTGACAAAAGACACTAAAAATTCCCCCTGTGCCATTTTGATGTCTTAGGAAGAAAGGGCGCCATGTCCTGATTGTGTTCCAGGCCTTGTAGTCATGGGTGCGTCTTAGAGATTCAAAACGGGGATTATTGTATGTAAATTAGGCTAAACAGCCAATCGTTTGGGGAGTTTAGTCTAATTTACATACTATTCCCTGTGTTGAGATGGCTAATTCGCAATCATGACTACAGGGCGCTTGGAGAAAGGTTGGTTGGGTGTTGTGGTGGCGAGTGGTGGAATGGAAAGATGGAGGTGCTTTGGTCATCGAAGACCTCGAGGTCATCTGCTTTAGTGTCTTGGCAGGCCATTTCCTTGAAGATTGCTCGCTATAGCCTACAACTAAACGGTTATTGCTCTTTCGCCATTGTCCCTGTTATCTCTAAATTGGTGTGCAGTCTGTTGAAAACGGATATATATTCTTCTTCTTCTGCGTTCCCAGGCCATACTGGGCAAGGTACGTATAGGTCCGGTTTTCAGTTTTCACTGGTCTCCCCACTGCGTACAGCCGACACATTCCGATTTCGGAGGAGCTCAGAGGAGAAACATTATTTGGCAGATTTTGTTTTTAAGGCGGGAGAGTGGGCCAATAAGTCCGAAAGATAGTAGATGATAGAAAACAAAGGGAAAAGGCAGAGTCAAAGAGAGTGGCAGATTAGAGGAAGTTAGAAGCACAGAACTTCGAGAAAGTGGGGGAACTATTTTCACGAAAGACTCCCCGGTATCCCCACGGGGAGAGACTCGTGGAGGGGGCGGGGTCGTTCAGCTCCCCGTATGGAGGCGCGAGGCATCCACCGCTGCCCCATAAAACGGGATAATTTTAAGGTCATCAACCTGGGTTGAGGAACTTTTGTTCATGTACTTCTATTGTAGGCTATGTCTTTGATTTTGTTGTTAGTTTTTGCAAAATAAACAGTTTTGTTAACAAGTTTCTGTTTCTGTTTTGGTTTTTTCTTGTTGTTGTTAAGAAACCTGAGATTAACAGGTGTGTGTTTTTTGTAAGCAAGGTTAGTGTTGGTGTAGTGTTCTCAAATTACCCTGTTCTCAATACCTGCGCATGCGCGAAATTGAGACAGTCATCTCATAACGTACCATCAACTTTATTTGACGGGCTAAGGTTAGGAATAGGGTTAGGGATAGGCTTAGGATCAGTTTAATGTCGAATGCACACAAATGAAATCTGATGGTACGTCATGGTCGATTTCGCGCATGCGCAGGTATCTTGAGAACAAATCCATTTTGAGAACGCCACATTGGTAAACTGATATTTGGGTTGTGTCTTCTTTCTTTCTTTTTTAATTTTCTTATTTTTTGGCAAGGTTGTTTTACAATGAAGCAGGACTTTATATTAAGGAGTTCTAAATATGAGAGGTCGAATTTTGCAATGACAATGCTTTTGCGCCAAATTCTGTGCCAGGCTTTTACTTTTCCAAAGATTCTTAAAATCGTCACCGGGGGGACAAGGGGACCATCTTTGGAACCTAACCTTGTTGTGGCCGACTTTCCACGAACAAAATAAATAATACATCTCTGAGGCGATGGTACAGCCACTCAGTGCCTCATTTACTTGCAGCCAAGATAAAAGAAGAAGATCAATCAAAATGATGTCTTATGAAGAAATGTCTCGATTTATAACTATATGTAGGGTAAGACGGGGTAAAAAGCCCATGGGTGGGTAAGAAGCCCATGCCAATTATCTCATGAAATAAAGCAAATTTCAGTCAAATTTTGCCCATAACAAGTGTTAATGCTTAGTGTTCGTCTCATGGCCAAATTTGACTGAAATTTGCTTCATTTCATAATTGGCATGGGCTTCTTACCCGCCCGTGGGCTTTTTACCCTGTCTTCACCTATAGATCATACGAATCGGAACAGTATTTTTCTGTTCACATTAAAAGATACAACCCAACTCAATGATAAGATATACATCCTCCCTCCCCACCATCACACCCCACCCCATCCCTGTGACTTCTTACGTAACCATGACTTTGTTGTAATACTACTACAAAAGGATGGAAAACGGGGGGAAAGGGCGGGAATAAAAGGAGATTGGAACTAGTATTGCTATTTCTTCTTCTCCGTAACCTGACCTATATCAGCAGAAATACCGACAACAGAACCACCAGACTTCTTGACTCGCCACACTACGTTGCAGGGCGGGAGATTACTAGAGATTACCAGGCACTTTCTCTTCAAAGGAACCACTGACCGCTATCTCCGCGGTCATCACTGTAGCCAGTGTAGGTCTCCTCTAGTGTACTGGCACGCGACTCCCCCTTCATAGTGGGAGGCTACTGCACCCCAAGGGCAGTTACTCTAGCCTATTCCGTCACGCAGAGAAGCAGTGAGTGATCCCTCTTGCATTCTTTTTTGTTGTTGAGCGATTTGCCTTGGAGATAATCATGGGGCTAATTTGATGAAGCTGCTGTTTTTCCCGGTGGGGTGGGGTGGGGGGGATCAATGCAGGAGATTGGCTGCACGGTGTTGAGGCGGTCCCTGCTGCTGGTGTGGATGGCCGTGGTGGTTGTTGTGGTGATTTGATTTAGCGGCCAGAGTGACGAGGTGGAAAGCGAGACCGTGATGTCACGATGATGATGATGATGATGACGTGGTGAAGAGGAGACGTTAACGGGCACGCCGTTCAAGTCCATTAAAATCGTGGCCGCACCCAGTAGCTTCAACGATGATGATGATGATGATAATGACGATGATGATGATAATGACGATGATGATGGCTGCGAGGAAGAGGAGGAAGACTACGACGAATATAGGACGAATCTGTTCTTTCTGCTGCTGCTGATAAATGATGATGAAAACGAAACTGGTGATAACGACGATCATGATAATATGATGATGAAGACCGTACAGTGATGATACTGATGATGATGATGATGTGGACAGTGATGATGATGGTGATGGTGATGATGATGATAATAATAATTTCATCAGGGATTTGCGGCAGAAGAGCTTTCGAGGGTATAGATTCCGAGGACTCAACCGTAAACCTGTCTAACAGAGCAGCACCGTTTCTGGTTATTGATCTGTTCCACTTAATCAGGCGATGAGTTTGCAACTTTGGGTGCCATCACAAAATGGTTGGTCGATCCTAATTAAGTTGTTTTAGGAATTGCTGCAACATTGTCGACTCTCAATGCCTCCCGTTTGTTCATTTGAGTCTAAACAGAGGCCGTTCGCCAGATCGGCGAATACGGAATAGGGTAGGAGAAGGGTTAGAATTGATCGGCCAGAAAAGGGATAGGGTTAGGACTGGGGAAGGGTTAGAACTGAAAACAACCAAAACAAGTGAAGGAAACGCTCCGCATGTGAGAACGAAAACAAAAGTTCATGTTGTAGTCCGGCGTCGTTGTGCTTAGGGTTAGAACCATGTTTGAAACTTACGGTCAGGACAGGGCTACAGCAAGGGAATGGGCTAGAATTAGGAATGATATCTCATAAAGAGAAGCAAAACGAAGAGCAAACTTCGATTGTGCGAAAAATAGTGAAAATTCCTATACCTTCGTCAGGCCCAGTGAAATAAAATTTAAAAAAATGGCTTCTGTGGCTCTATCTGATCTCTGGCGAACGGTCTCTGTTTAGACGCATGGCCCATTCTCTTGCCATGGGTTCATTGTCTGAAATGAATCATAGCCTAAAACTACCCCCTAGTGAGTGACGTGGTATAATCTCTAATCAATGCTGTAGGCTGTGTTGTCGTTGTGTGAAAGTATTGCGAAACAAATTCTAATTATTACAGTATCACTTAAAATAGGAAGGGAATTAACTTCTAAGACCTAGAGAATTTTTACAACATTGCCTACATTTCTGTTGGTGAAAATGTTGGTGGCGGGGTTTTTTAATAATCCCCCCCCCCACCTCCCCCCCCCCCCCCCTCCTCCCCCTCCCCCCCCCCCCCCCCCCCCCCTCCCCCCCTAAAAAAAAATCAAAAAGAAATGGTGTTATTTTCCGCGTAGCCCAAGTGAGGTTCACCACGGGAATGGCTTTTAAAACAAATTCAATTAAAAATGTTTTTTAAAAACCGAACAAGCATTGTATTTGTTTCAAGTCCTTATGTTTTATTGGATCAGGTTATTTTTTGGGGGGGGGGGCAAATAGTAACAAACCAGTGACAAAATGATTCCGCACATTTAATTTTTTCTAATTTTGCGAAGTTAAATATACAACCCATTGGAGTCCATTACGATCCAGACTTCAGCTTCAAGTAATTCTGAACAGGAATCCAAATTATATCATCATCAAATTATAACGGAAACTCATCATTTTAAAAGAGAGAGAAAAGGAAAACGTTTCTATACAAAGTTAGACATCGTATATCTCTCTCTATTCCATCGTACACTTGTAATGTATATCATCATCGTAGGTTAAAAATGAAACAGTGAGGCTACGAGAGAGGATAGAGTGAAATGAATAAGGGGGAAGGAACTTCTCGTAATTAACTCCCTTTTACTAAAGTTATTTATGGCACCAATACGGATCCAAGTTCACCATCATTGTTCTTCTTCTTCTTCTTGTTTCCCCCTTATTCATTTCATTATTTTCGTAACTTGATTCAGTTAAAAATGAATGATTCAATTCCCTAGCATCACGTACAACATGGTCAAAAATCAAGATCAGAAAACTACTTTGGTACGCTTATTTGAGAAGAGGAAGTGGAAAACGAAGAAGAAGAAAACGAAGATGATGATGATGATGATGATGATGATGATGACAAGAAAAGGGAAATGAGGATTATAACTGATTTTGGTGGTGGTGCCTGTCGTGTCTTCTTTGTTGACTCACATAACTGAAATGGTGGTGTGTGTTTTTAAAGTCCCTCTGCTTGGCAATTGTAGTAAAGTAGTAAAGAGCCTTTTTCAAACTGCCGAAGTATCCTACTTCCCAACTTTAATGGATTGCTCCTGGGGTTCCTTGAAAATTCGTTTATAACTTTTTTGAGTTCAGTTGCTAACAGGCAAAGCATCCACGAAACGGCAGCAGGCAGCAAAACAGAGTCGCAGTTTCTAACGGAAGGGGGTGGGGTACAGGAGAAAAAGGTGGATGTAGAATGAGAAGAGGAGTAGAGAAGAGTCTCAGCAGCAGCAAAGGAATCAATATCCTGTGGTTCAGAAGGCCTGGGCCGGCCCACAAAGAAAGCCACATGGCCCCTCGACTTCAGAGGCGGGCAATGATCAGCAATCGTAACATTAGGGGTAGAAAGGGAAACGATAGGGTAAAGTAAGGGGGGGGGGGGGTAGCAGTAGTAGAAGAAAAAAGGGGCTTTCTGCACTGTGCGCGCATCCCTCTAGATTGGCCAATAATTCAATTTTATCTCCGCCAGTCAACGGGCACTGTGGCGCCAGATCCTCCGGCCCAGCCTGTCTGCTGGTCCCTGGGCCTGGGCCAATTACCAGGCGTTCCCCTTGTCTCGCTGCCCTTTCGCGGTGCTTAGTTATGTATGTATGCATGCAGGGCCCTCCGCCAGCAAGTCTCCTGGAAAAAGACGTCTGGTCCACCACTACTGCATCAGGCATATAGCAGCCTGGATGGTCCCAACTTTTCTCTTCTCTTTTCCTTCTCAATTGGGGCTGAATCAGAGTAACGTTCTTAAATGAGCTTTGATCTCACCAGCATCGCCGCCACCGATCGTGAAATAATTTAGGGGGAGTTCGTGTTTACTTAATACACATTTATGCAGAAGTGACTGGGAATGGGATTCTCTATAGTACCCATATTTACGGCCATCTGTAAGCATTCATGGACCATTACTGTTTTACGCATAAACTCCTGTTCTCTAGCAGATGGGATCAGTAAAAAAAAAAACCCACCACCGTTTGGTTTTGAAGTTATTGAGTAGAGTAGTGACTTCAGCTTATGTCAAACCAAGATATCAAACAGGGTTACCAACCCGTGGGGATACCGGGGGTCTTTTGTATGAATAGTTCCCCCACCTTCTGGAAGTTCTGTGCTTGTAACTTCCTCTTCTCTATCACTCTCTTTGACTCTGCCTTTTCCCTTCGCTTACTGTCATCTACTATCTTTCTGCCTTACCTGTCCATTCTCTTGCCTTTTTTTTCAAGAAACACTTTCAAAACGATTTCCTCCAGCCAAAGTCGGACATGCTGGGCCTAACTATTTCTTAGTTAGGCGCATAACGGCAGCATGACGCATCTGCGCTCATAATTGACAGGAAACTGTCTGAGCGATCGAAGAAGAAGAAAGAAGAAAACAGGGTTAGATATTCATGTTTCTAGATGCTGCTGTTTTGCCTCTTGGTTCTAGCTTCTTTAAAAAACTGAAACACCTGGGTTAGAATGGTCTTTACTTCTATTGATTTGATTGAAATTATCCCTTTACGGCTTAATGGCTCGAGACTCATATTTTAGGCCACACGAAAAATACTTTACATGCAAAATATCCATTCTGTTTTGAATATTTGATACATCTTTCTGGGCGAAAATAACCTTTTAGTAAATTCAAAACAAAAAGAGTTTACGATAGGGCCAAATCTACTTTTCAAACTTAAACCATCAAGATAGACTTACTTGAAAACAATCTCAGGCCAAATCTACTTTTCAAACTTAAACCATCAAGATAGACTTACTTGAAAACAATCTCAAAACGTTTGTCAGCTTATAAGTTCTGGTTTTCCTTTGGGGGGTCTGAAGATCAAAGCGGATCGCAACCATGTGCAAAATGAAAACAAAAACACACTGGACGTATTGTTTGTTGGCGTACCCTGGCTAAAAGACCCCAGGGATCCTCCCAACAGCGAAAGCACTTGAACACTATGGTACAAGCGCATCAACTATGGATGAGAACATTACGTGTGTGACCGGTTTTGATTACCCCGCCATGTGGGCAGCCACACTCCGCCTTCGGAGGAACTGGGCGTGTACAACTCATTGTTGTTAGATTATAACAAAAGGTGGACTGTACGCATGTGACCATTCAGACTTTAAAAACATTTTTGGGGCAACGAATATTTTCCGCGCTATTTATTTGTTCAGCAATTTATTATTTGGTCAGTCAATACAGGTGGACTTGAATTCTTTTAATTCTCAGACAGCTTTTTTTTAAATGATGGTTATAATAAATGATGAAATAGTAAATTAGCTACACCCCCTCCCCCCAAACACACACACACACACACACACACACACTGAGATAGAGGAGGGTAGACATAATATGATGTACACATCGTTCCCACAGTCAGCTAATCATCACTGCCATTTTTCATTCACTCCCCCCACCACGGTGCCCCCTCCCTCACCCACCCCTCTCATCTATTATATCACCCCCCTCCCCTCCCCTCCCTTCAATCAAAGAGAATAAGGGAAACAACAAAGCTAGCAACCCCCAAGCTGCTTTAATGAACCACCCAGGAATCAGTAACAGTGCAGTGGAAATGGATCGTCTCATCGAGCGTGACCACAGACAGATCACCGCCACCATGCAAGTTCTACTCCTCACATCTCTCTCTCTCGATCTCTCTGTCAGCCGACACCCCTCACTGCCACACAACGACTTCCATGGTCTCTGGGGGGGTGTTTCTCCCAAGCACAGGCTCCGTATTTCTCCCACTAAAAAGAAAAGACAGCACGTATCAAAGACCCGCAACTTCTGTCCTGTTGCTCCGCTGGTTCGCCGTTCGGATGTCCTTTCCCCAGGGTGCTGTCCCCTGCGGTTTAACAGGTCACGTGGTCAATGTCAAGGTCTAGTCGTGAGCTTTTCCTTCCTTCTCGCTGTCAGGAGGGTGTCGGCGGGAGACCTTTGATGCTCTACCCAGCGCGCGTGGCAAAATGATCGTCATTATCATCATCGCTGAAGCCTGTTGGTCTTATCGCTGGTTTTCTCCCCCCCCCACCCCAAGTGGGTCGTTGGGTGACCCTGTTTTGGTTTGTTCTAAAGAAAGTGATTGCTAGGAATGATTGCCCAGAGCTTCCCAGCTGAGAGGCTGGGGTAGTTTGTGGTGCCCGAATGGGGATGGGTGTGGATGATAAATACAGGTGTAGGAACACTTTTAGCGCATCCCATGTAAAGACTGCATGCTATATACATACTAATGTATTGCGGCGGTACCATAGCCGATGAGTTTTAACCGAGGCGTGGTTACCGCTACACCTATATATCTGTATTGTTAAAAAATCGGGACTTTACTGGTGCTGCACTGCCTCCGGGCATTGCCTCCAGTATTGTTCCCACCATCTTTGTATTTACAAATGTCCCACATGTGTCTGTTCCAGACCGAGAGGACGTAAAACATCATTTTCACCATTTTTCGTTTCGTTCTTTTAGCGCATCCCTTTGCCTCCTTGATTGCAACAGTCCCGTCACAACTGCAGACTGAATGTGTTTTACATACGTTGGAGCTTGACATATTAGGCCTAAGTAGGCTTATAGCCCATAGAGACTAAGTCCTGTAACTGAAACCGTCTCAACGAACAGACCTTTGACCACGCAATCTATTTTTTTGCAACCACCTATTAATCAATCAATCTTATACAGAAAAAAGCATCAAGCCATCCATAACAAAAACTGCGACTTACATCAAACCATAAACAGGCAGACAATGAAAATTCACAAACATGTCCATAGGCCTACACGTACACACATACACAACCGCGCTCGTGCGTACACACACACACACACACACACACACACACACACACACACACACACACACACACACACACACACACCGCGCGCGCGCACGCACACACACACACACACACACACACACACACACACACACACACACACACACACAAATGGGGTAAAGGGTTTGCTCACATCATCATTGAAAGTGACATAGGGATAAATTTGAACAAGGAAGAGAGGGTAGTATGATCAATAAACATATTACATCCCCAAATGGAAACGTGTGTGTGTGTGTGTGCGCGCGCGCGCGCGATGGAGGTAAAGAATAAAAATCAGAAACGACACAAAGGACAGCGCATTTAGTGAAGCCTAGGGGAAGCAACCTATCTACAATCTGTACCTCAAAGTTATGGCAGAGTTGTCTTTCCTTTGCTTTTGGCGTAGTCTCTAGTTGAACGCAGTGTCTGGGGAAAAGAGGGGGGGTTGTTGTTGTCGGGGGGGGGGGGGGGGATAAAAGTGGAGATGGGAGGATGTAAGAGGCGTATATAGGCCTATATTCCCAAGTGTAAGGGTGACACTTACCCCACATGGCCGAAAGGCCCAAGAGGGCGTAAAACTTTATTTTCTCTGTAAGGGTGACAGACTACACTTGAAGTTCTGCTGAGTGGTAGGCAGCAGAAAGGGCGACACAGGCATCCTCCTTCACCATGGGAGTTGATGGACTTGTATGCGGACAGGACGACGTACGGCGACTTATCTCTACAGTGTTTGCCTCTGAGTCAACAAGACCACCGATGCCCAGTAGGCACCAGTTGCAAGTTTTCCAAGGCTGGCTTTAAATAAGTGGGACCAGCGAACCACTTGCCTACTGGGAGGGAATGATCCGCCTGCAGAGACGATTCGACCTGACTTACTGGTCCTGTCCGAGTCCTGCCAGTGTGTGACGACATCAACACCCCGGTATGGAGCAGGTCGCCCAGTGGTCCTGAAGACGGCCTTTGGGAGAGGGGTTAGCAGCCAGCAGCCTTGGAAATGCCGGAGTTGAGATCGACAACCTATGGGCGGTCTCACAATGTTTTAACATCTCTGCTCCGTGACGACGATGAGGGTCTTCCTGGGGATGGAGACGATGCGATGGTGATAAGACTGGTTCTGGACTGACGTGGCAAGGCGTCGTTGTTGATTCCCAATAGCGTTGTGAACCCTTGAACATAGCGGTTCACAGTATGGTACTGTGTCGTTTGGAAGGGTGTCCAAGTCTGGGCTTTCTTCTTATCCTTGATGCTTAGGGTGGGATCAGCTTTGGAAAACTTGCAACTGGTGCCTACTGGGCATCTGCAGTCTTGTTGACTCAGAGGTCAACACTAGTTGACTCAGAGGTCAACACTGTAGAGATGAGTCAAGTCGCCATACTGTGACGTTGTCGGGCCTGTCCGCATACAAGTCCATCAACTCCCATGGTGAAGGAGGATGCCTGTGTCGCCCTTTCTGCTGACTGTAACTCAGCAGAACTTCAAGAATGCACGTGCTATACCTTCGCTTCCCTAGTCCCCTTTATTCCTCTAGATGCGCCAGCCTCAGCCGCTTAGGTGTTTAGTGTATTTTGCAGCTATGGACTTATACATTCTACTTATCGGTTGTCGTTGAATGTATGGAGATGAATTTCTTCAATATTTCTTGCTTTTCATAATTCCTTTGTTCTGTTGATTTTATCTTTTAAAGAATGAAATCAATGCACATTAAACACATATATGTCTGAACACTGCAGATTGAAAAACTATTACGACAATACTACGATTTTCAATGACGCGCGCTGATTATTATTGTTCCAGGGACTGCTGTTTTGCAGCAACTTGAGCGACGCATTGCTTGGTTGAAATGGCGAAAAGAGGGATCAAATTTGAGCATTCAGTTGGAGAACTTGTTCTGTGCTTCGAACCTGATCCGACAAAAGCCAGGGTATTGTATGAAGCCAAAGTAAGTTGTCACAAATTGACAATGACAGTGGCACTGAGTGACTGACTGATACTGATACTTAGTCAGTGCGTGATCTGCTTCTTATCTTCTTCTTAAAGCCAGGCAGCCAACTTCTCGTTGAACTTGAACAACTTGAAGATTCTGCTGCACTTTAGTAACATCTAACATCTCGGTGGAGGTCTTCAAAGCCCAGATTTAACCCTCCCTACCCTCCTCCTCCCTCCCCGATTTACCCTCTTCCCCTCCCCTCCACTTCCCTTTCCCTGGACTTCCTGATCATCTGGGCAGTGTTTACTCCCAACAGATTGATTTCTATACCGGAAACCCCTGTTTGTAATGCATCATAACCGTCAATAGGATGACGTAGGATGTTAAGAGAAAGAAGAAGGATCCCTCCACTCAGCGAAGATTGATTGGATCTTTCAAATACAAAAATTTAAACGTGATCGGCACTGTGGTAGAGCTTTTACATCATCAACAGTCAAACTCTGGAATTAAATGCCTTTTGCTGTCAGACATAGTCAATCTTAAGCATCGTACAAAACAAACCTGAAAACCCATCTGTTCCAGCAGTCTTTCCAATAACCCCCCCCCCCCCCCCCCCCCCCCATGTGTGTGTGCTCCATGTGTGTGTGTGTGTGCGCGTATGCGTGTGTGTGTGTGCGTGCATGTGAGTGTGATTGTGCGATGTATGTTTGTATATATGTATACGTCATTTGTATGTGTGTGTATGTATGTAATTTGTGTGTGTGTGCACGAGTGTGAGTGCGTGCGCCCACGGCCGCTTTTCCGAGCAGGTGTGTGTGTTTGTGTGTGTGTGTATGTGAGTGTGCTGTGTGGGTATGTGTGCTTGCATGTGTATGAGTATGTGTGCGCAGGAGAAATTGTGTTCGGCTATAGAGAGAGGGGGAGTGTGCGTGTTTGTGTGTGTGTTGTACAACTGCAAGTGTATGTTTGTGTAAGTGTATACATGTGTGCATTTCAGTGAGAATGTGTTTTCTGTGTGTTTAATGAAATGGGTGTGGATATGTGTGTGTGTCACTGTATGTCTGTGTGCAAGAACGCATTCACTCGTGTGCGTGTGTGTATGTCTGTGACTGTGAGTGTTTCAATGCTGATTGTAAAGCGCTTTATGCTCGATAAAAAGCACTATGTAACTGTAAGTTTCCATTTCTTATTATTATTATTCGTTTGATCTTCCAGTTCCACCTTCATCATACTGAAGATTAACTTGGAAAAAGGTTTCTGCGCTTATAATTATGTAGGTTAGGCTTCTGGTTTAAAGTCTTGGTATGACTGAGGGGTAAAGGGTAGGGAGGGAATCGTGGAGGTGGGGGGGGAGGTAGGAAGGTAAGAACAAGGGGATGAGGAGGAAGAAGGGAGGGGGGGGGGGGAGAGGGGGGGTTAGATCTGGCTTTTGAAGGCTCCCACTGTGGCTGATGACACTGACACAGACGGGAGCAGGTTCCACTCGGCAATGGTCCGAGGGAAGAAGGACTGCTGACAGTACAGAGTCCTGCATGCTGGCAGTTGGTACGCCTCAGCATGCAGGAAACGAGTAGATCTTGTTGGAGGGTTGGGGGCTGGCTTCCTGGAGGAGTTAATCACCAATTCTCCATGGTGGAACTGAAGAAATTGATGAGATGTGCCTTTCTTCTTCGTTCTGATAGCGGGGACCAGTTCAGCTGCTCATATGGAGTCTACGCTGGATGTCTGGCAGTGTCGGTTGACGACCCAGCGCGCCCCCCTCCACTGCACAGCTTCTATTTTCTTGATTTTGCAGGTGATGGGGTCCCACACACTACTTGCGTACTCTAGTGTTGGTCGTACTACTACTAGAGCGTGGAAGGCCCTTTCTTTGATGTGGATACTCCAGACCTTCAGAGTTCTTCTAATAAAGCCCAGAGTTTTGTTGGCTCTATTGACGATGTTGGAGTCCCATCGCAGATCGTTGGAGATGGTAACTCCTAGTCCTAGGTACTTTATCTCTTCAGTGTTGCTGTTAGAGAGGGTGTGGCCATGAAGATGGTACCAGCTCACTGTGGGGTTGCGCTTTCTTGTGAACTGGATGGACTGGCACTTGTCAGGATGGAATTCCATTTTTGTCCCCCAGTCTGTCGAGGTCCTGCTTGAGAGCCTGTTGATCAGAGGAGGTGGCGACGTTCTTTTGGCACAGGGTATCGTCGGCAAACAGGCAGGTTGATGCTGTGAGACCTTGGGGGAGATCGTTGATGCATAGCAAGAATAAGGTGGGACCGAAGACGGAACCTTGGGGGACACCCGACTCAACTGCCACGAATTCCGACCTAGCACCCTCCACTACAACAGCCTGTCTGCGGTCTGCCAGGAAGTTTTGGACCCCTCTGTTGACCTGACCTGTGATGCCATAGTGGCTCAACTTGTGGACCAGCAGAGAATAGAACACCTTATCGGAAACAAGGTGCTCTGCCACTCTGTGCGTACATGTGTGTGTGTGTGTGTGTGTGTGTGTGTGTGTGTGTGTGTGCTTGATTCCTGTAGGCAGCCAACTAAGGCAATCTCGTTGAAGATGCACATTTCATACTGTTTACTTTTTTGTCTTTATTACAGGTTTTGGACAGTCAGGTTTCTAAAGACAAAACTGGTCGAAAGTGTGCAGCATACCTTGTTCATTTTCAAGGCTGGAATAACAGGTCAGTGTTTGATCAGTTGATGACCTTTTTGTTGTTGTTGTTGTCAAACTGTACATTGTATTCTTGTAATCTGTAAAAAGTGTTTATACATTTTAAACAGTGCTTATAAATATTTATATTTAAAGTAAAGATGCATAATGTTCACTTAATATAAAATTACATGCGTGCAACTCTTTCAGTTTCACACTGATTTCAGTTTTCAGAAACTGAACTTTTAAAAACAAATTAATTCATTAAAAAAAAAATTGACCACAAGTGATTTGGGGCATTTTGAACTTGGTTGTTTTATCCTGGAAGTCTCTCTCATGGAATTTTGAAAACAGCATGGTGATGCCATATTGATTTCAAAGGCATTTAGGCAATGTAATGATTTTGCAATGCAAGGCTTATCAGATTCAAACTGTCTTTGTCCATCATTTTAACTGTCTGTCTTGTTGTCTCTCTGTGTGTTGCTTTGCCCCCCTGAATCCTCCAACAGGGCTCTGCCCCTGTACCCCGCTGGGGCCCTGGGCCCGTCCCCTTCATTTTTTTTAATTTTTTTTTTTCTTTGTTTGTTGTACCCACGTAAAAACCATTTGAGTAAAAGACCAAACTAATGTATTTCAAATTATATTTATTACATTTACTGAAACCGTATTTTTCGGACTATAACTAGTATAAGGCGATACCTTTTTGTCAGACTGACTCACTGAGACCCTTACACCTTACATTTATAATGTGACTAATAATATAGTAAGAAAATATAGAATAGGAACAAAAGCTGAATTTTGTGTATAATTTGGGGGATGCGCCTTATAGTTATGTAATGTGCGCCTCATAGTTATAGTCTGGAAAATATAATGGCAAATGTGTAGAATTCCAGAACGTTCAATAGGAAAGTGACTGCATAAAAGAAGGAACCATTTTTCAGTTGACCCTGACAGTCATAATTAAATCACAACAGCTAAGTCTATGAGTAGGTATTTATCATGTGTTGAACATAAAGGGATCAATTTAATCGATTATGTGTGCTGTTTACGTTTCAGTTGGGACAGGCTTGTACCGGAATACTTCATTTTGAAGGCGAGTGAGGAAAACAAGGCCTTGATGAAGCGGCTGACTGAAACTGCTAAGAAACAGTAAGTTTTATTTAATTTCACACTCACTCAATTATACACACACACACATGCGCACGCACACACCACACATATGCGGTCACTTAGAGCAACCTGAGGACTAAATGTGGTGGCTAAATTAAAGATTTACCTCTGCCTGGTATTTCTTTTAGCTTGTGTAGTTATTACTTGTTTACGCCATTGATTCTAAGGAAAGTTTGTATGTGAACTTGAACTCCTACATCTTTATTTTTATGTTCCTACTGATATTAATTAGTTTAACCCTTTCACTGCCAATGTCGCATTTATGCACCACAATGGTTTAACACCCATATCGCTAAAAGGCATCAAATCAGGGCTTGTTTTTCGAAGACCATTTTTTCTTAATTTTGGGAGGTATAATGTTATGCATGTTACAAAGAAAATCTCAACATTGCAGATCAGGGCTCCCAATCGTCCCTCAAAACAAGGGGTCCCAGGGACTCCTCCACTTACATTATAGAAGGTCCTAAAGGTGAGATAGAGGGTCCCAGTGGCATAGCGAATGCTAAAAGGAATTTTTCTAGTGCATCCCTGGGACCCCCAGCACATTCTTTTAGAGGGTCCTGTAGAATTTTAGTGCTTCATAGACCCCCAAATGGGGGTCCCTGGGAGCCCTGCAGATACTTTTTTTTCCTTTACCCAGTTAAGTTTAATGGTATTTTTTGGCTGAAAAATGGCTGGCGGCGAAAGGGTTAATCTTTTCCGAACTGTCAACATTGCTTCATATGTTATGTGTAAAGTAAAACTGTGAAATTGTTATTGTTCGCTGTTTTCCCCCGCAGTCGTAAAAATCGTCAAAGACGGCGCAAGATCGACCAGATTTTGAGAGACGCCAACGTGAAGGCTCCGGCCCAAGACAGCAGTGAGAGTGACAGTGAGAGCAGCGGGAGTGACGAAGACCCGCAGTCCGAAAATGAAGACCCAAACAAAGTAAGCGAGAATGCTTCAAACATAAGAGGGTAATGAAAGGCATGTCAGAAATATTGCATTAGTTTCCGTGGTAGCGTCAGGGTAAATCCTTTGGAAAAGCGCATCCACTTTTTCAACAAAACTTTTTATTAAAAATTAGTGTGCACAAATTTGTTAAAAACATTTGTTGGCAAATGTTATGAAAACTGTTGTGTCTGTCGCAACCTATGTATTTTGAGCTAGTTTAGAATGTAGTTGCCATTGAGTGATTACCAGCCGCGAACCAAAGCTGAGTGAAGCTGGTAATGTTTTCAGAGAATTCTGTTCCTATCTATCTAACTAACTGGCTATGATAACGTTTGAACGGAGGGACCTGGGAGCCTCAAATTTTGCATGCGGATAGGTACTAAGGATATTTAGGACAAGTTCGAAATTGAAGGTCATAGATCAAAGGTCAAGGCCACTGGAGCCGTTTTTTTGCAAGACACAGTCCAAGGGAAAGAAATCTTGAACGGAGGGACCTAGGAGGCTCAAATTTTGCACGCGAATAGGTAGTTAGGATGTCTAGGCCAGGTTCAAAAATGAAGGCCATTAGTCAAAGGTCAAGGTCACTGGAGCCGTTTTTTGCAAGACATGGACCTAGGGAAACAACTCTTGCCATGAAACAGGCCACCACTCTGCAACTTGTTACTTCCCTTTACTTGTCCACTTTATTGTGAAATAAAGGTCCGTTATCCGAGCTAGCCGCAAAGTGAATCACTCCAGCCGAAAATGCTGCCTCGCGGCTGGTGATCTAGCGTCTTAGCGCTCTAGTTCACCATGGTTTTTGTATTCATTTTTTCTGCAGACTTGTCCTCAGAATGGATCCAGAAATAGAGTGAGAAGAAAACAGGTAAGTACCTTTTGAACAAATGTGTATTCTTACAGAAAATATTATTTGCATATCATGTATAGTTTGGGGTGGTTGTTTTTTTGTTTGTACGAGACAAAGAGACAGGACAAAGATTGTTAGAGGAAGTTAACATTTCAGTAGCCAGCAAACCCTAAAGAATTCTTTACTGATTATGGGGCTTTGAAATGGACATAATATAACAAAAGTTCAAACAACTGAAAATGATTTCCAACAATAAGCGTTCGTTAGATACATGTTCCAGCAATGAAGAAGTCATGTCAGATGACTAATTAAAACTTGTTTTTGTTGTTTATTGTTTGTTTTCTGAAGCAACCCAGCAAACAAGAGTGCCCACCGGTGACCATTGATATCCCAGACATCTTAAAGTCCCGCCTGGAAGATGATTACACTGCTGTCAGCGTCCGAGGAAAGGTAATTATTCATGTTAACTCTTGCTACCCCATCCGTGCAGCCGCATTTATCTTCCCTGGCCCAGCTGTGCAGAGAGCTCTGAGCATAGCTATAAAAATGTTTAGAAAAATTGCTATAACTTTGAACAAAAACACAGTAACATAGAAACTGTTTGATCGAACGTAGAGCTTTCTACTTCACCTACATTCGCTAAAAGCTCGATACAATCGCTATTTTTGTCATTATAATAGTCTTAAATCAATCCAAACACAATTTTACTTGCCGTTTCATTACTCAGACATAATAGGTATCAACCCATCATCAAAAAAATCAGTAACAATATTAAATATCTGCTCCAAAATCGATCAAATCTAAGCATGACCAAAAAGGAAGCGTCTGTAAACAGGCTAAAGCTACCAAAGTGAACAATTTGAGAATGAGAACCAAGCTAGACGCTTCAGTTTGAAGATGGGTTTGTTTTACGAGTTAACTCGTAAACGGGCAGATATGGTTGGCGTGAGTTTACAAGTATACTGGTAAATGGGGTAGAATGAGTTAAGGGGGCACCCTGATGGATGCATTTTTTGCAAGAAACATGTCAAGATCACCAGGAAAACACCCTTTAAAGAGATTGCAACACTCACTTTGATCTGGTTTCCTATAAATCAATTCGGCGATTCCTCCTTGGCGGAGGTGCTGGAAGTCAAATTATTTCAGTGAAAGAGAAAGCATGTGCCTTCTCTTTTCTAATGGTCGCTTAGACCAAATCACACGAAATTTCCACAAGACAAACCTTTTTATTTACAGGACATTGTCCTATTGATTTCTCTCATCTCAGGACAGTTTGTCCTATCACTTTTCAATCCTCGGTACATGAGTGCTTATAGTCTGAAAAACACGTTAGTGTTTTACATGTTTTGCAATACCACATTCTTTTACATAACATGGGCGCTATATATATAAATACTCCTCATTATTATTATTATTATAACCGCTATGTGCATACATTAGGTATTAGGTACTTTATAGTCACAGAGTGTCTGTGAAATTCGGGTTGCTCCCAGCTGGAGAGTGCGTTGCAGCCAGAGGCGCGCCATCCAATTTTTTTTGGCATGCGATTTTTGTGTGACTGATGAGGAGGGGGGGAGTACATTTTGACCAAATGACAACTTTTTCGTTGCCACTGAGTTTAACGTATGCTAAGTGCATGGGCACACAGGACCGGGACCTCAGTTTATCGTCTCATCCGAAAGACTCCACGTTCAGACCGTAAGACCTAGTGCAAAGTGAGAGGAAAAATCCCCTGTACCCAGGTTCGAGCTCGGGTTTACTTGACACGAAGCAAACGAGCTACCACTGTGCTACTCTACACCTACATGTGTGTGTGTGTGTCAGACCTGTTGACCATCCCGATTTTGCCGTAATTTGTACAGGGAAAAAGTCAAATTACGGCTACGAAAGAAAAAAAAAATACGGGAAAACAAAATCCTAAATATAAAAAACCCACTACAGTTGCGTCGGTAGGCGAAGCTTTTGAAACGATGCGTTGAAAAGTCATTTCGCGCCATTTCCTTTTCTGTTTCAAAATGGCGTCCAAGCGAGTGCATTCCGAAGCTTCCGTATCTTCTGGTCGAAAAAAATCAAAAGAAAAGACATCAAAAGTCACTGAAGTGGCACAGAAATTCCGGGAAAGTGACCTAAAAATTCCAGGAATACGTCATTCAGCACTAGGTGACGAGCATGTGTTCTGTGTCTACTGCTCGACGGACATTTAGTATTGCAGACTCAGGTCAGTATGATATCGACGTTCATTGGCAGGGTTCGTGGGGTCCTTTCAGGTGCTTTAAAGTGCTGTGAAATTGATCGGTCATCAAAAGGCCTGTTAAGTCCTTTATATCAGCAAGGAGGTCCTTTCAAATCAGTCAAAGTTCCTTTTAAAATTGGTGCGGTCA